>JAJKFJ010021518.1:0-13711 GCA_027382625.1 Tetmemena sp. SeJ-2015
AAATGAAGAATAGGTTTTGGAGTTAGAGTTATCAAAAATGAAGAAATTTATTCAGAGTAAAAAGGAATGTGTGTCAAAAAGTTAAAGTCATTTTTGGATCCTTGTGCTCTTATTAATCTCAGTAGAGACAACTACTTAATGAGATGTCAAGTGTACCAAATGTAGATATATCAAAAGATATACATATCCCCTTAGGAATTTCAAATTAAATATATAATTCAAATTATCTTAATGCAAAAATATATTTTCAAGAAGATGTAGCTCTGGACCTCACTATCTAGAATCAAATTTTAAATTAAATAATCTTTCATAAATGACAAAGCATCCAAAGGAGCAAAATAAGTTTACTCTTCTATATATATATTTATAAAACACTCTCAATAATTGATATAATAGACAAAAATCATCTTTAAAATTCTTCCTCTTGCAATTTCGCATTTTTAGATGATTTTTTCTCGATGACTGTTTTTTCTTTAATGGGAAATAAATGCTGCAAACCTTTTTAGTTCTACTTGGAATATTCGTCTTTATAAGGCTATTTTTAATTTAAAATCGGATTCTAGATAGTGGGGTAACCATGGTTAAAGACTGTGAGCCATTGCGGCACGCAGGTCGACAGGGTTACATCGACCCTATATTCTTTTTCAGATTATTTTTTCCCTCACAAATGTAGACAAAATTAATATTTTTATATAAGATTAAATGGAACATAGATTATACAAAACATGACTTTCAAAGAAACTTTTATTGTGAATAAATTTATTTTCGAGAAAAAAAATTAAACAAGTAAATATGATGTTGTCTAGAATGTTTCTTCCCCACTGAATGGCTCTGAATACTGAGTTGAAGTTGTCGTCAAGAATAATGATGTCTGAAGCATCCTTAGCAACTTCATTTATGAATTACTCTCCATGTCTCATGATTCCAGCCTTGAGAGCGCAAGCGATTGCGGTGTGTTGGTTGTCTCCTGATACCATTCTGGTGGTAATCTATCCAGCCTCTAGTTTCTCAATGGACTCTTTTACTCCATCTCTAAGCTCGTCATTCAACCCAAAGGCAGCACATATTCTCAACAATGAATCTATCAGACTCCTTTTCGAAGTTGTTGTTGGCGGCTTGGAGGAACTCCCATGCATCACTGTTGACATCCTTGTAGGCATAAGCAAGAGTTCTAAGGCCATTCTTAGCCATGGTGTTAATGATCTCCTCGTTCAAGATGTGGCGGGAAGTGTCTTAAGATAGTTCTTAAATTTGTCCATCTGAGTCTAAAATTCTGTCGCAAAGGCCAAGAACGTACTCAGGTGCTCCCTTGAAAACATATTGTAAGGTCTGTAAACCTCAACTTGTCTCTTTCTAACTGGGCCGAAAATACATTAAAAGCAACTCTCTGTCTCTCAATCATCTTATCATGAATGGGGACTCAATTGAAGAAGTGCGTTGCCCTCAGGCTTGTACTTGCAATCTTCAAATCAGATTATCGCAGTTCAAGATTATGATTTGCTTCAAGAGCTCGATGTTATTTTCGTTCAAACCAGAGTTCATACAATAATTAAATTGCTTAATTCATTAAAGTAAAGTAAAATTAGGGAATATAAATAATAATCAATTTAAAAACCAGCACTTATTCAGTACTAGTTAATAAATCGTATTACTATCCTATGTCTTAATTCATTAAATCTTGCTATTTATATAATAATCAAAGATTATTTGCACTTTCATTATCGTAATTAGAAGATATTAAAATACATCGTTAAGTAAATTTAGTTCAGTACTTATATCTTAAATATTATATATATTTTTAATATAGATGACTATACTCAATCATCTAAAAGAACCCTTTTAAATTTTATAATTTGATAGCTCAAAGAAATAAAAAGTGGTAATATTTATTATGAGAGAGTTGTGGAGTGCGTTGTCGAAGTTTTCGATACTCTTGCCCTCAACGTAGAATCTGTTGACAGTCATGTCGTTCTTGGTGAGGGTGGCAGTCTTCCAGTGCAGACTTAGTGGATGTAGCCAAGAGACTCAGGGGCCTCAAGTCTCTTAACGACTAAGTTGTCTCTCTTCATGGTGTCAACTGAGAAAGCCATGGCAATTGAAACAGCCAGAGGAAGACCCTCAGGCACGGCAACGATCACGATGGAGACACCGATGGAGAAGTAGCGAAGCAAAGTTTGGAGGTTGTTGAAGTCAAGCAAGTCGCTGGAGGTGAACATTATCTGAATCACCAAGAAAAGAGTCATAGAGATGAAGATGATTGCACCAGCAATGTAACCCTTACTTGCAATGAATTTATTAACTCTACAATGTTGTAAGATTATCCGAACTTTCCAATATATCCAGCAAGGGCTTCGAGTCTCTCTTGGAGGGGAGTAAGTTGATCTTCGTTGGAAAGAGACTCAGCGGGGAACTCTTGGTTGAATCTGGTGTGCTCTCCTACTGCAGCAACAACTGCTCTTCCTGATCCAGTCATAATCAGAGACTGGGCTAGCAAGAAGCAATCTATAATAATGTAATGAATCTGGGTTTTCGAGATGGTGCTCGTGGCCTCTTGAAACAGTCTTGACGTTGACGACTGAGCGACCTTCGTTATAGATAGTCTCATCAGCGCTGATGTCCTGGCCCTCAATGAGAACGCAGTCGGCAGGGATTCTCATACCGGTTTCGATGAGGATGATGTCACCAACAACGAGATCAGAAACTAGGCATGGCTGAGAGAGACCGTATTAGCCACGAACAACAGAGACTTCTTGGTTGCGAGCCTCTTCGTGTAGCTTGAGGAACTGCTTTTCCTTGAGAAGGTCGCAGGCTGAAGCGAAAAGAGCAATGAAGGCGCAGGCGAAATAGATAGATGCACCCTCCACCCATTGGTATTGCTTATCTGAGAAGAGTCCAATAATCAAGGTCAAAGTAGCTGCCACAAGAAGCACTCTCAAAGTTGTATCTTCGAACTGTCCCACGATTTTATATTATATCCAATTATAAAGCTATCTAACAATAATTAGTAAATATTATAATTTTTAAATCTATGATAACCATTCTTATTTTAATTTTAATAAAGACAATAGATACTCTGGAGTATTACATTTAATTTGAAAAAGACTGTCTAGGATTTAAAACAAAAGAAATCAAAAAATTAATATCTAAATCATTTAAATATAAAAAATATTAACTTAATCAGTAAAAATGCTCATTCAATTATGTTTTTGCAAGTAAAGATGATTTTTTATATATGTAAAACAATAAGTAGATTACATTATTTTAAAGTGAATTAAAGTTGACGAGTAACTGGAGGTAGCTCTTGATTTTGGGAAGAGCTTGCTTGTTCTTGCCGAAGCTATTTGAGGGAGTTAGGAGAATATATAATTATTTACAAAGTTTATCTGCGCTTGATATCTTTCTCATCACCGATTATTCCGGTCTACATAGGAAACAAGGTATTAGATCAAGATATGGAAAGTAAAAGACTAAGATTATATACAATTGCAATAAATATAGTGGTTATGAATATAAGATTGATGGTGGTATTCTTACAAGTGGTTCAGTGGAGCAGCTCTTGAGGAGGCCTTCATAGAGACCCATCTTTTCTAGGATGATTAAGCTCTCTCTCTTCTCTCCCTGGTTGAGAGGCACTGCCAAAAGGTCTTTGCGGAACAGAAGACTATTGGTGACGTATTTATTAGACAACATTCACAACCCATGTAAACTTCTTTTCGCAGCTCACTCATTGCGAGCGCTACTCATCCAAAGAGGACTTACCTAAGTTCGTCAGGTCTGAATCTGAAGATATGAGAAACTGAGAGCTCAGGCGACTTGTTGTACTGCTGAATGAGCGGCATGGCCAGCTACTATTAATCTTTTCTAGTGCTTGACATATCGAAATCTTTGCTTCAATATATTAATTATAAGGTAATAAACTCATACTAGCACCCATATATATTCACCCACCACCTCACAATCAAAACATACATTCTTTCCTTAAATTATATCAAATAGTATAATTTGCTTTTATGAAAATTAATTTTGATTCTTTTTTATAACATGTTAAAATAAGGTTTGAATACCTTTCCTATTATTGATATAAAAATGCAAAATTATTTATATTATTTATTGATTTATTATGGAATATTACGCAATTAGGGTACTATAGTCTTAATAAAATCACTCGCGGTCGGTGTTAATTTAATACCAGATTCATCGCAGGAACAATAATATTCAATCCCTCATCATTAATTTATCAATATTATTTCCTATTATTTTAACGTCTGCTTCCCTCTCCCTCCCTCTTTGAATCTCAAATTTATAGCACTTAAGATATACCATAATACCACTTTCTTTCATTTCAAATTCTAGAAACACTAAGATATACTCAAGCTATAACTTAATTCTTAAACATTATGAAATGAAATTAACTTCTTAAAATCAAGTAACATTTCTTCTGTTTAAATTTTAACTAGCGTATGACCTTATCATTACTGCATTACTAAGCTCATAGGCATCATTAAAGCTATCAGGTTAGTCCTAATCAAGCTCTACTGCAGTTCCAATTCTTTTGTCTTCAAAAGGGTTTTGTTTAATCACCTTCAAATGATAATTGTTAAAATAGTGTTATATTTTATGATAAAGATAGTGGGCTGCGAGTTAGCTATAAAATCTGTCTACTAGGAAAATCTTTCTGACTGAGTTTGTTATCATCTTTGAATAAAAGTCCTACATGATTTAAGTGAGTAAAGTAGTACTAACCTAATGATCTTTATCTGCTTTTTTGTTGATGTCTCTAATTTACTGGACAAATTATGCACTAGCTTCAACCATGTTAAGAGGCTAGGTTATTAGTTGTCTAACTTTGACTGTTTTTACGAATGGCTTGTTCAGAAATTCATGGTATGGTATAATTTGGGCATTTCCTCCAAAATGAGAAGCTACAACATACAGTCTTTGTGGAGTTCTGAAGCAAAATGCCACATTCTATGGTTGATCTGATTTAAGCATAGTAAATTTAAAATTTTAATGCTATTATTAAAAGCCTTTGTTGCTGGATATGACACTTAATAACGTCCGAAGGCTCAAAGCAATTCTTGCATTCGTAGTCAAAGTATAGCAAGTCACCCGTATCAAGAGATTTTTCTATCTATAGAATCAATTAACTAAGAACATCACAGGAATTTGAACTGAATGTGAAACATTCAACTTATTCATTCAAAGTTAATATATATTTATTTCATTAAATTATAGAACAAAAATCAAAATTAATTTAGAATATTATAAGCTTTCAAGTTGACTTACTTAATTAATTAATACTAATCTTAATAAAAAATTAATTCAAGTCTTCTAAATATATTTATAATAATTTTATTTTAATTTAACTCAAATTAAGGATGGTTTTGTTAAAACCAGTAAAACATTTAATGATAAAATATGATTTAATGAAGGATTGATAATTACAGTATTGTCAGATCTGAAGCCCCAATTAAGCCCGTAGTAAACATTTGAAGGTCTAGTTGTATCCTTTTTTGCATTTATAGTTTCTTCATCAATGGCTTCTTCTCTCAGTGTTTTACACCTAGAGATATTCATTATTTTAGAAATAGATAAATACCTGTAATGCAGATAAGCATAGCCTCCAATCGCACAACCAGTCAATATTTTAGCATACAGTTTTAAAGCTTATTATAAGGTTGCCATTATTTTTATAATTTCATTCCATACTAATCTTATTTCCAAATTAAAAATCATCATATATTTAGTTGTAATTTTAATTAAAATCGGTGATTGGTAAAATAATAAATGGAGAGTTGCAACTTCGTGGCAGTTGAAATCGCAGATTCACCCCCTGATCTGAAGCTTTTTCGATAGATAATCAAAAATTAATATGAGTTTCTTCTTTAATCATCTTCATAGCACCTCTCAATCAAGAGATATGTCGAACGCATTTGTCATCATCCTCATCATTATCTCCATTAAAGCTTGTATCGCCTATAACTCTTGAATGATTGACAAAAGTTGCAAGGATGAAAATTTTTAGAATTTGATGCTGAATCGAATGGTGTAATAATTATTTAAATTGGACACACTTCAACTGCCACTGATTTATTCCATTTTAATATAATATCTCATTTAATCCTCTTTTTTATTAAATCCTCAGCTATATTAAATTAGAAACTTAATATTTAGAATCCTCTGAGTATCAAAGTCTGTTGAGAACGAAGTGTGAAACTTTGCCAACTATTTCCTAGCAAGAACAGCAAACTGCATAAGTTATATATTCTTACTTTAGATTATATTATTAAATTAGAAAGTTAAAATTCAGGAGCACACGACCGGCACTAGGCACCGGTCGCTCTTTCCCTGAAGGCTTTATGGCTTGGTAATCCATTGGCTAGTGGGTGAGTGCTTAAATAAGGCAAGGGATAATGGCTGCCGAAGCCTTGGGGAAGGTGAGAGAGCTGCTTACTGGAGAGATAATCAAAGGTGAGTGGTTCCCACTCACCCTCCTAATCCTTGTAGGCGTGAAGGGATGTGATCTATGGGCAAACACTTAGTCATGCAGCTGGACAGCGAAGCCAGACGCTACGGAGAAGCGACTTGCTCTCGGTCGGAAGCTACAGGATTTTTTTTCTCCTTTTCGGTTTTTTTGGATGGTATGCAGAAGCCGGGGGCTTCTGCTCAGAATGTGAGGTGGCGGGGGTGCCAGGTAGGTTTGTGTGCGTCAGATAAGTGAGTCACAGCAATATTATTGACGTCATGGCCTATCTTATTTATGTCGGGGGCCTTTAATTCCCTTAAGTATTATTACTTTAGATTATTAATTTCCTCTCCAATGATAATATGGGCCAACAAAGCATTATGATTGTGGTGAAAACTACTAAGGGATTCATAAAGCTGCATTGCAGGCTATTATACTGGGACCTAATTTGTCTTAAAAGTTAGAATTTAAGCGGTAAATATTATAATTCACGCTACTTATAAGAAGCTCATATTTCTTCCCTCTTTAAACTTTTTACCAATAATAATTATGTGTTTCTTTTTAGCGCTAAGACCTGCTGGGTTCGCGATCTCAAACTAATTACAGATCGAAAGGCTGGTGTGCTTAAAGCCACTTTATTTTTCATCCTAATTTTTTAAGGAAAAATGTTATTTGACTTATGATTCAATGAGCTTGACATGTGATAGCAGGTGGAGACAACTCAGGTGGAGTAAATTTATTATGATTAATGCCCTGCGGAGGGGACTATTATATTTTTAAATCCTAAATATTAATCAAAATAGAAATAATTAGTAGATAACTGGCTCAGTTGAATGAATTTATACTTTCCAATTTCTTTTTTTAGTATAAAATGATTAGCAAGCTTAGACCTCTTATTTTACCATTAAAGAAGTTTAAATTATCTATTCTCTCATTGTTTGCTTAGATATTCTTCCAACTCTTTAATGAAACAGGATAATTAAAATATTGTCTACCCTTTGAAAGTAGATTAGTTAAACACGATTTGAATGCTTGAAGAAAAAAACAAAGAGTAGTATTTATGGTATAGGTTTAATTCCAGCTGTAGTCATTATAACATATAACTTCTTTAAAACCAATCAAATTTAATAACACTTAAACTCAATATGAATTAAATAATTATCAGCTTCATTTGATAATCAAATTACTTTTTTATTACAGAAACTAATTATCTAATCACATAATACTATTTTCCACATAATTATAATAATTATAAAATAAAACAATTATGCATAATATTTAAATTAAATATATGCAGCAAATAAGAGATAAAATATTTAATATCATTAATTTAATAAAATTATTAATTTTAATAAATAAGTAAAATATAAGGAAATAGATAAGTTTTAGCAATAATAAATTATATATATAAACTCTAAATAAAAGTGAAATGATAGTAGAAACTGCTTTTATGGCTTAGAGCCGGAGAAGGCACTCCTATGTTTTCAAGAAGAGGCAAATCCACTTCAGTGCAATACATGGTTTTTAATACGCCTAATATGGTAGCGGAGTCTTCTTTCAAAAAAGCAGAAAGAGAAAAAGATTTATTCAATTTTAATAATTCATTTTATCAACATAAAATAAACTTACTAATTCTTTTGTTCTAAATAATTATAAAGTGCTGTTGTCTAATATTCTTTTATTGAAACCTATCACAATTTATTGATTTAGCATTAAGAGTTCAGGTAATCGGAATTAAAAAGCAATTCCGAAAGCCTTAGATAAAGCACGATCAAAAAAGATTTAACCACACCTAATAAGCACGTGTCAGCCCTAGACCTCAGTTAATAAAATTTTATTTACACGCCGAAACCCATTTTTTAGAGATGAGATGGATCCCCCGAGGATCTTTTTTTATGACTCCCCAGTTAGCTTTCACCTTGATACAAATTTTAAACTGCAGGCCTCACCTAAGAAAAATATATTCCGGGAAACCCGGGGATGGGTTTTAAAATGGAAAAAGACAAAAACCCCAACAAAAAGATCCCAAAAATTTACCAAGGCCCATGACTCTATTGTATTAGGTATCAAACCAAATTTAAATAATTTTGGGTATTGAAAAAATAATGGTAAGGCTTTACAAAAACATCCTTCAGCTGTAACTTACTATACCCCATAACCCCGAAATTCACTGAGGATTTCCCATTTTCAAAAACCCCCTTTTGGGCCCCTTTTTTGGGTCTCATAATCAAAAAACTGGAATGTCACGAAGGGTTGGGCTGAAAAGGCTACGGGTTGGGAAGTTGTACAAAATTTTCCCCATGAAATTTGGGGTAAACCACAATCCGCGACCAAAAAAATTTTTAAATTTAAATACAACACATACCTTAAAAAGGAAAATTTTTTTAAATTATATCGCCCCCCCAGGGGGTTTTTAAAAGGAACATAGCGGTAGCTAAAATGAAATTTTTTTTCCCGGTCCCTGGGTTCCCTTTAAATTTTTATTTTTAAAATTTTAAAAATCACGAATTAATTTAATAAGCATTTCCCCGAAATAAAAATTTTTTTTTAATCAATCAGATTTTAAGGAAAAAATTTAATAAAAAATAGAATAAAAAATATATTAAATTAAAAATGGAAAAAAAGAGAAGTTAAATCTCTTTAATTAAATAAATTTAAAAATTTTTAAAACAAAAAAATTTTAAGAATTTTTATCCTTTCAAATTTTGTGGTGGGGTTAAAAGGTTTTATTAGCGACACAAGTTTTGAAAGAAGATGATGAAGAGGAAGAAGAAGAAAAGGAGCCCTTCTGCTGATGAGAAAGGGGCACGAAAATTATTAAAGAAGAAACTCAATATTAATTTTTTATTATCTATTGAAAAGCTTCAGATCAGGGGTGAATCGGGATTAAAAAAACAATTTTAAACTCCCTTTTAATAAATTTTTAAATCAGATTTTTTTTTAAAACCTTCTTACAATTTAAAAATTTTAAATTTTAATTACCCCTTTTTAAATTTAAAAATTTTTTAAATTTTTTTAAATTTAATTTTTGGGCCTTTTTAATAAATTTTAAAAAATACTCAAAATTTTATTATAAAAAATTTTTAAAAATTTAATAAAAAAAAATTTTTTAAATCAAAACTTTATTCTGGCTGAAGTTGATGCTGTTTTTTTTTTAAAATTTAAAAGCTTTTAAAAAATTTTAAATAATGGAATGGAAACCCTCCTATTTCAGAGACGCCAAGAGTATCATTGAATTTTTAAAAGGGGAGAACCTGGAAACCATACCCTCTTCCTCCCACGTCCCCCCTCTACTCCCATGTAAGTTTTTTTTTTGGGATGTTTTTACTTTCACTTTTTTAAAACTTCAAACTCTTTTATCTAAAGTGTCTGCATTTGAGTTTGCATATTACATTACTACCTTATTCGAGATTACACTAATCTAAAACAATTTTGCAAACCAAAAAGGCTTTTTTGCAGTAGAGGGTGACGTTGGAGCAGGTGAGGTGGTTGTTGTAGTGGCAGGTTTCTCCTTCAAAAGTTCAATGATACTCTTGAAGTATTTTAATTCGGATTTCATCTCCATTCAAAATTTAAAACGTTTTATTTATAAAACATAAGTACAATAATATTGACTTTAGCAAGAGTAGAGGTTTTTATTAAATTTAGTTTAATTCCTTGATTTGAAGAATATTTTAGGATTAAATTAGAAATTTAAAATTCAGGACGCGCCCGGATCTCTGGTTTGGTACTTTGTTGGCTGGAGGATGAGTGCTTAAATGAGGCAAGGGATTATGTCAGCCGAAGCCCTGAGGAAGGTGGTCGCAGCAGTTCACTGGAGAGATAATCAAAGGTTGAGTGGTGTCCCACTCAACTCCTAACCCTGTTAGAAATGTAGTAGCTCCTTGGTCTCTGACAGATGCTACTCGATTTTTTTGGCCATTTTAAGTTTTTTTGGAAGGTACGCAGAAGCCGGTCAAATTATTTTAATTTTTATATTTTGTACAAAAAAGGAGACAAAAAATTAAATTTGAAGTTTTTAATTTTGAATAATTAAAATAATTATTTGTATATTGAATAAAAAGGTGGAATGGGAGGATCTGGATTTGGAGGATATGGAGATATATCAGGGCATATGAGACAGCATTCTCGAATAAGTAACGATCTTGACACCATCTTTGAACAATTCAAGGTAAGGATAAATAAATACAAACTATAAAAGTAAAATATCTAGAACAAAATAAATTCGATCAAGTTTTGATATTGATGTCTTAGTCTTCTAATAGAGAGCAATTTGTTCATAAATTTTTTTAAATAAATTTATCTCAATTAAGTACTTAAAATGCATAAATTATATACTTAATTCTAAATCTTAAATTTGTCTTATAGATTGAGGAGCTGAATAAGACTCAGTCTAACTCAAAATAGTAGGGCTCTAAAAAGATGACAGCCAAGGAAAAGCCAATGCCTGTTTTCAGATCAGTTACAAGAGAGTAGTCTGCTTTCTACAAAGTATATAAATAAGCATTTAATTTATTATCAGATAAACAGGCCGTCTGTTGCCATGAACGAAGGCAAGTATGATATCAATTATAAACTTGTAACCGAGAAGGAAATACAGGCAGATATTGGATACCATCCAAAAGTAGAGCCTAGACCCAAAAACAACAACTTTCCTAACTGCCTTTTAAATGGATTGTAATATAATCAGACAATCTTTAGAGACTTAGTTTGCATGAATAAAATTTACTAATTTATTATAATCTTAATCGACAGCTTTAGAAACATATAGTATATTCAGACATCGGAATAAAGACAACTTACCTGTCATTCTCTTCTGTAGAGAAACTCCAACTTTTCTAACTTCTATTTTTCATTAAGCTCTTCCAAATTAGAAAGTTAGTGAATAAGTGGCTGCTAATATTGCAAATCGTGGGGGAACCGCTAGTCACTAAAGATTCCTACTTTATAGTTTAGTAATACAAATGCAAAAACAACTTAAAAGCATGAGAGGAATGCAGGCTGCCA
The DNA here is from genome assembly GCA_027382625.1 of Tetmemena sp. SeJ-2015. Taxonomy (NCBI): domain Eukaryota; phylum Ciliophora; class Spirotrichea; order Sporadotrichida; family Oxytrichidae; genus Tetmemena; species Tetmemena sp. SeJ-2015. Next base: position 11,474 of record JAJKFJ010021518.1, read on the forward strand.
CCATCGGTAACGAGGTGGAACACCTTGCAAGAGATTCTCCAGACAGATTCAGTGAGAGGACACCAGAAAGGGCCGCCGATTGATTGCTAATCGGTAAGAAGGAAACAACGCGGGTCACCACCCTCTGCGGCTTGAGTTAATTCATCGAGAGTACGGTGAGTTAAGACGTTGAACCTCCTGACTCCACTGCTTCATAGTCGGAACGTGAGCGTGGAGGGCCGGCACAGTTCTAACGTCATCAGAATTGTGCAGAGACACAGTCCGGATTTTGAGTACTAAATAGGGTGGTTCTTCAAGCACCCTCTGTGGCGTAATTGCGAGTTAGCTCGTGATGTCACGGTTAAGCTCTATAAGAACAAAAATATAAATCTATAAAATAAACTCACTAGCCAATTTCATCTAAACTCAACTAAATTAAGCTCTTCCTTATAATTTTAAAGAGTTAAATTGTTTAAGGGAATGCTCTTTCAAGATAATAAGTATTAAGTGTTGATATTTTAAGAATAGACAGAGGATGCGGCATAGAAATGGAAGCGATGCAAGAAATAAAGCAGGAAGTGGCATGGATATGATTAATTTAGTTCAAGGATAACCCAATAATAACGGAGCAGTTTATCAATAAATTGGGGACCTTAATTGTTTATACTTCTGCTGTACTGTGAAGAAACTTCTTAAATGAGAAGCAGCATAATTTTATTATTTTTATCAAAAACTTTAGAATTCAATTAATATAGATGAAATTTTATTATTTTAGATTCCATTTAAAATTATAAATGGCTTGATAAATATTGAACAAAATAAAAATTCTACCATTAAAAAAGAAGTTAATTAAGAGGCAAAACATTTTTTAACTTGTTAGAAATTAAAGAGCTTTTATAAATACACTATATTTGTAAATTAGAAGAATATGAAGGAACTTAAGTATCAATCCTATAAGAATAAAATTGATAATAAACTGCATATCAACATTTTCTTTCTTAAACTACTGAAGTTTTAATCCAAAAATAATAAAGTAACCATGGGAAGAAAGTTTATTGCTAAGCAGAAACCATAGCAAAGCTAAATATTGAATGGGCTAGAGTTTAAGAAAAATTAAGTTTAAGAGTTTAATAAGAAGCACCTGCTTATTGTAGAGAGTGTCTCTTCAATCATCTTCAAGCAATATTTTAGTAAAGAAGTTATAATAGTTCATAAAATTTAAAGGAATCAATTGATTGAGAGTTTGTGAAGATATAGAATATCAGAAAAAATGAGATTAGGCCAAAGTTCTCACAGGGCAACCGAAAGATGTTAAAATCTGGAACCTTCACAACCCTAAAAAAAATAAGAGTGGCTCTATCTAAAAAGTTTTGTTCCGAAAAACTCGTCTTTATATTTAGGAAATTTAAATTTACAGCAAAAATTTAATAAGAAAATTTGAAATGAAGAATTAATCAGCAATTCAATCTATGAATACATATCCATTTCTTACTTATAGTCTATTCATTTGTTTATTGAGGGGTAAATCATTTCTATAATTTAAAATTTAAACGGAGCAAGCCAATCGGGAAAAGGATCCACCCTAAAGTAAAGAGGAAGCTGGCCGAGTTCCCCCAAGATCGGACACTTCCACTAAACTGGGGCCGCCCGTCACATCCCGACCCAAACCTCAACCCTTCCCGGAAAACATGTGCAGCCCGAGTCCCATTATTAAGCACAGGCCCGAAGCTAAGAATCAGGGGCCCCGCACACCACCGATCAGCAGTTACTTGTCATCTTGCTACGCTATGGGCACGCTCAGCAACGACCATAAGATCCTCCTGAGCTACACCCAAGTCGCCAGAATAACAGGCATTAAGCCCAGCACTATCGCTATGATCGTCCAGAGGTGGCGCCGCAACGACTTCATCTACGAATCGCGCAAATCCAATCGCGGGGCTGAGAGGAAGATCCCCCGAGACATTGAGGCACTTATCACCACTGCAAAGCACCTCCATGAGACGGCCCACATGAGCCTTGTCTAGCGCGTAGACTTCTATCAAGAGCGCTTCGGGGCGCCCAGGGTATGCCCGGCAACGCTGGCCAAGCTCTTCCATCGCAACAAGGTGTTCTACAGGTCTGGCAGCTACTCATACATTCGCAAGGGCGAGCGGCAGCGGGAGCTTCAAGAGAAGCAGCAGGCATTTGCCAAGGACATTACTCGGTGGATACATGCAGGCCGCGAGGTAATCTACATCGATGAGACCTCGTTCAATCGGT
>JAJKFJ010021519.1:0-15309 GCA_027382625.1 Tetmemena sp. SeJ-2015
TCCCTCTTTAATTTCTTGTTATTCGCTACAAATGAGATTCTAAAATTATTAAAGAGCGTCAAACTCCTCCATTTTGATTCCAACTGCTTAAATATTTTTTTTTTTTCAAATGATTTTAAAATATTTTCTTTTTATTTATTTTAAACTTTCTCTTCATTATAAATTAAATTTTCAGGAGATTTATAATGATCTCCTAATTGAGTATATGTTGTAACTAAATAAAAAATTTGATATACACATTTTTTATGATACTCAAAATGAAGAACGTAATTCCTCAAATTAATTAATATTAATTGAAATTTATTGATAAATTAAATAATTAGCTGATTCTGGCTCATATCTTCCTTTAACTCCAAGATCCGATTGAATGAAACTTTATTAGGTATAATTTTCAAAAGCAGATTAGGTATTTAATAGAGTTCGGTTATCTCTCTTTCTTCTAGATTTACCCTTTTTCTATTTACCCTAATTATTACTCTTTTAATTAATTAAAAACTTTTTGGGCTTTTGCTAGAGCCTAGAATTGAATAATTTATCCAAATTTTAGCTACTTTATTGAAATTTAGCTTAGAGAAATTTATTGACAGATTATGGACTAAACTATTCTTCTACGTTTTAGCTCGATGGAGTTGGATATAGGTAGCTGTTCTCAATCCAATCGTTCTTCACCAAAGATTTATTGCTCTAGTTAAGTTCACCCACATCGATTTATGAATTATTTGCTGGATTTATTTAGATTTTAAAAAATTTTTAGAAAAAAAAAACTTCTTAAGTTTTAAGTCCCTTATTTTGATTCATCTTTTACCCCTAATATTAAAAAAAACTATAAATTTACAAAAGAAAAATTATTAGGAAAAGATGGACTTAAACTATCAGGATTATAGATAGCTTCAAATATAATTGGCAATTGAATGTTTTAACCATTTGTTGTGATAGGATCTCCATTTTGCTCTAATTTATGACTGCTTTCCCTTCTGTAAGTTTTTTCAATTTTTCTAAGGCTGTGCCTTCTCTAACTTTAATTTTCTTTTTTGAAATTTTGACCACTTCTATTCTAAGTTACGTTCAAAGAAATTTTGTCAAACTCTTCAGTAAAGAGCTCCGTCTAGTTGAATGCCATGCTTGATGTGTTAATGTCTGCCAAAGATTGCTCTTAATTTTAATTTTTAATCTTCTTCAAATTAAAACTGTTATCTTTGCCAGTTTAATAAATAGTAATTTCATCCTTTAAATTATTTTGAGAATTCAATTGTTGAGGAGAGTATTCGTAACTTTTTGCGTTTTAAACTCTTTTCTTTAGCCAGTCTTGAATCTTTTGTCGGTACTTTTTAATATTTAAGGCAAGCTCTTTAATTGAGATAGAAACTATGACTAAACATTAAAATTATTCTAATTGCAATATAAAATTTACATTTGGGATTTATTTAAAAACTGGAAAATTTAGTTAAAAACCTAAATTTTTTAAAAAAATTTAACAAAAAAATTTAAATTTCCTTCATTTTTTTACATCTCTCTGGAGCATAGTCAGTAAAAAGAAGCAGGTGATAGAAGCACCAAATGCAAATTTCTTCACAATTTCCAGTTATTTTCAAACAAATGAAAAGGCCTGATACCCCCCAAATAAACCAATGTCAGCAAACTACTCAGGATCAAAGTTTAAATCTAAAGAGCGGGAAAAATCAATTGAAATTTAAAAGCGATGCCAGCAAAAATAATTCTTCTCGAGACATAGATCACATTATAGAAAAGGCGATTTTAGTTAGATTTTACATCTGCATATAGAGCACCGTAGGTATTTATAGCATTCTCAGTTGAAAGATTTTAGAACTTTGATATCAGTAAAGTGGTAATTAAAAATGGAAAAGCTAGGCAAAATAAATAAAATATCTCTAATCCAATTGCCAGAAGCGAAGAGAAATAATTTTAAGAGAATCTATTTGTTGGAGTGCTCCAATTTATCTAAAAAGCTATAAAGGATTTAAACTTACATAGTAAAGGTTGAGTGAAGAATTTATGAAATAAACCATGTAACCCTCTAATGCCATTCTAAGAGGAGCATTAAATATAAACCTAATAGCCAAAAAGTCATAGACTTTTTTTACTTTAGAGTTTCTCTAAGACCATTTCTTTATCAAGAATACGAGTACGATAACTTTCAAAATTAAAATTAAAAACTGAGATAAGTCCTACCAAATAAAAGAACATGCTTCCTAGGTTTTAAATCACGTTTCCAGATTCATAACGTTTGAAAAGTTAAGGTGTAAGAAATAGATTCGTAGGTTTAAAGATATCCATGAGTTCAAAATTGTCTGGGACAAAATTTTACTCAAAAGTAAACACATTTGACTCTAGTGAACCCGCGGCAAGACATTTAGACTTGCCATATTCATGAGAGGTTGTAGAAGAAAATTGCATTAGGGGGGAAAACTCACATTCATAAAAAAAAGGGCATTTGATTATGAGTTGAAGAACATTTATCATGCCCCACAGTAAAGATAAAGATGCAGCCATTACTAAATTCATGGCAGAGAGCCATACATAAGAGTACTTAAGAAATCTGCTCCCGTCCCTCCTACACTCGATAATGCAGCAGTTGCAGCTATATTTATAAGACCCATCAATCTTACAATCCGTTCTCATTTAATAAAATAGACTTGTTTGGGAGAATTTTTCGCAGTTTGGTATTTAGATTTAATTTGGAGTCCTGTTGATTACTCAATAAAGTATTCAGCCTTTAAGAAACTAATCTAAAGCCTGTTGCTAGTCTGAAAGATAATTGAAATTTAAATCCTTACAGTTTTGGAAACTTATTTTTTTTAAAATTAAACTTGCGAGCTGTCTTCAAAATAGAGTTGAATCGTCAAAAACTTCGAGCTAAAATATTAATTTATTAAATAAGTGAGATTCCAGAAATTAAATTGATTGTCAGCAAAACCGATGCTGTTAAAAATCTCAGTTAAGAATAGTGTTTTAAAAATTTAATAGCTATTGAATGAGGAGTAGTTGGATGGTATCAAAGCAGAAGTGCTGAAAGCTACTGTGACAAGTCCCTACATTGAAATTCTCATGATCTCTGCAGTAAACTTTTCTGACACTTTTGCTGAATCCTAGGTAGTAGTATAGCTGAGAATTTAATAAAAAAGAGAATTAAATTATTTAAATTAAAATGGAATAAATCAGTGGCAGTTGAAGTATGCCCAAATTGAATAATTATTACACCTTTCGAATCATCACAAAATTCTAAGAACTTTTCATTCTTGCAACTTTTATGTGGGAGGGCTCAGTCAAGAGTTATAAGCGATACAAGTTTTAATAAAAAAGATGATGAAGAGTGCGTGATTCTATCTCATGCTGAAAGGAGCTTAGAAGATGATTAAAAAAGAAGAAACTCATATTAATTTTTAATGATCAGGGGTGAATCTGATTTCAACTGCCACCATTTTGCAACTCTTCATTTATTAAAGGATGAATATGAATGCGTGATTAGAGGTGTATTAGTTCATAAATAAAATGGAAAATATTAGGCATTATTTAATTAATTACTAAAATGAAGAAGATGAAGTTGATTGCACATTTAGGCAAGATACACCCTTGACTATTTTAGATTTCTCAGTTTTAATTTGCTAAGCAGCCTAACAACTCAAGACCTTCATGTCGAAATAAGTAATTTCTTAAAATAATTTGACATTTTATTTTAGACTGAGCAGGGAGGACAGATATTTTTAAAATGACTAGTTTTTTAATTCCATCCATGCACTACGAGTGTTACTTTCCTATCCTGTATAAACATAAGCAGTTTATTTATGAATAATCTAATCAAGCATTTTTATCCTTTATTTTAGCAATTCACCGATTTTAATTAAAATTCCTACTATATTAATTGGAACTCATATAAAAAATAACTGTGATGTTTTTTGTTTGATCTGATTTCGTGTTATTTGGAAGAACTTTAATGTTGAATTTGTAAGTTCCTTCTAAGGCTCAATATTTTTATCACTTAATGTTAGAGATACTTTAAAAGTGCCAGCATGCGATTGCTTGTGGGTTGAAGCTAAAATTAGGAAGTCGCCGAGATAAATTTCCCTTTTTATTTTTTTTTGGACTGATTAAAAGATTCAAGATTCCAGTCATCGCCATCAAAGTCATGGTCGGCAGGGCTAAAGTAAATATAATTTAATTAAGTTAACTCTAATTGACTTCAGAGTAATTATAATAAAAATTTAAGTAACATCTTTAGGTGGGGGAAAAAATTTGGTGGTTTAGTATTTGGGGACTTAAAGTTATGGTGAAGATTTTAGTTGTGCTTGTGACAGTTTCCCTTTTTGGGGGTTTTTGGGATTTCTCTTACTGTAAAAGGAGATAAAGTGATGTGGGAGGAGTTAGTGCTGTAGAATGACAATAATTTTAAAGTGCTGATCATATCACTATTAACCACAAAAGGAGGAACAGTTGCAAAGCCATCCACAGTATATGAGTAAGTAACAGAAAATCCGCAGTTATCAACTTAGGTGAACTAAAAATTAAAATGTTAAACTCTTCAAATGTGATGTCATTTTCAATATTTTTAGTCAGTTTGGGAACCTAAGAATACTACAGAGTTCAATAGGCTTGAAGGAATAAAATAGTAGACATAGCATCCAGCTAAAACATTCAGAGTAAAAGTCTATTGCTTCCTATCTCTAATTATTCCATTAAATAAATTAAATATTTTTCCAGTCCCATCTTGCAAAGTACCCTCTAAAATTATTGTGTAAGTTCCTATTAGGGAGTTCGAAGCAGAAAGTGCAACAAACTTTTATGGAGAAATACTTTGAGTAAGAAAAGCTCCTATACTATGTGAAGTTAGCAATACTGAAGTTGTTCCTACATAAGCCAAATAAGAAAGTGCTGGAGTAGCAGGAGCACATGCTATAGGAAAAGTGAAATCGTTAAATGGGATATCTAGAGCAGCGTTATAAATTGTATAAGTGTAAGATGCAGACATGTGGACTGCAGGTTATGCTATTTATCAAATATTTTTGTTATTTTTTATTGATAAATTTCAAAATAACTAATAAGGCGCAATTATCAGTAATAGTCAAAGCAATCATAGTAGCTCCAGAGAAATAAAATGTGCCATTTTGATATTAAAACTACCACCACGTTAAGGATATAAGCACCACTAAATTTATTTTTTTCTATTATTGATAAAGCTTAAATTTAAATCGCTTATGTATATGTAAATATAGAATTATCGCAAAGAGCCCCTGAATAGACGCATGTATAATTATAGGGTGGACAACCATTTTGAATGAGGAATGTGAAAGTTCCAGGGTTTATGACTTTTGTGGCTTCACCTACCACATAGAATAATTTATTTAGATTAATAATAGGTATCAGAAAGATTTGGAGGCTATGTAGCCTTTTACAAATCGCAATCCAGAGTAACTTAAACAGACACTAGCAAAATAAAGAAACGATCCGTATAGACACCTTGATACTCTTAATTTCTGCAATAAATAGGCCAACATGAGTGCATCAAAAGTTCTTAAGACAAAGTCTTATTGTAGATCCACGTAAAGAGTGGATCAAGACTTGCTCCTGATGGTCCAGTATGAATTAAGTAGTATTTTAAATTATTAAATAAGTAACTTCATAAATCCAAGTACCACATGAGAAAGTAGTTACGCTCGCTGTGAATTAAATAATTGGCTTTTGACCATACTCTGATACTTTGAGATTTATTGTACTATTCGCTTATGATGTAGATATTATTAATTCAGCTTTATTTTGATTAATTTTATTTATGAAAATTTACATTTTTCTTTGAAGTCAAATATATTATCCGTTTAGCCCCGATTTTTCAAAAACTTTTCAGTTTCCTTCTGTAAGCTTGACGAAAGAGGGCAAGACTTTCCATCTGGGTTTAAAAATTGGTACTTTTAACGCTCCTTTCGGCCGAGTATTGCCAAAAAATGTCAAAAAAAGGTAATTTTACAGATTTTAAAACCCACAATTTTAGGGAAAGTTTTTTAATAACATCTGCGATAGTAAACTCTAAAGTTCATAAAAAGACAAAAAGCAGTGGCCCAACTTACTGGGCAAACTGGCTTCCTAGCCAGTAGTGAAAAATCGGGGCTGAACGTATAATTTCAGAAAACTTGCTAATTTAGCTCTTTGTTAAAAAATTTACATTTGAAATATTTAGGTCATTCGATAACGTTTTTAAATTTCAGAGGAAACGCTTATACTAGGGATGTAACCCTCATTATATTTTGGCAGGTGTCAATTGCTCATAATAAATATATTAGAGTTATAAATTGAAGATTTAGATTTAGTAAAAATGATAAACTATTTTCTGTTTGAGATATAAATAAATGAATTTTGAACTGTCAAGAATAAGTAATCAATTTTTAATTTTTATTTTATTAAATAAAGATAAAATAATAATACTGTTTAAGTTTTACAGGGATTTATAACGTTATAGTAGAGAATTAATATAAAATTGCTGACTAGAAATCTTTGAGGAATAATCTTCAAATCTTCAGCTTATTCGATAGCAATAAAAATAATAGATGTTTCTTATTTATCATCTTAATTCTTGTAGTTTTACTAACTAAAATATTTCAGTTTTACTCACTTAAATCGTTTAAATTTTTGTACATAGCGCTCCGACACAAAAGTTGGTATGAAATTTTTAAATTTAATCTTAACCTTAGTCTAATAATTTTTATCTTTGAGAACTTTCAAACTGCCACTAAATTATTGCATTTCAATTTGATTTAATTTAATTAATTAATTTTTAATTATATTCACATCTATAATGTTAAAACCTTAAAATGTAAATTACGAGCCATAACTAAGCGTTCCCAGAATAGTAATAGCATGAATACCTTCAAAGCTTGAATTTGTAGAAAGAGATATTGTGAACGTCCTGGAGGTTGAATCGAATGAAAGAGGCGCTACAAGGTCAGAGCCATCAGCAGGAAATGTGGCAACATATATAAACGGGCCACAATTAGGAATATCAGAAGTCCATTCTGCGAATGAAAATGTAATTTATGGGCTTCCAAGAGTGTAAGTTTTATCTCCTGGAGAAGTAGGGGTTACAATAGCTGTTGGACAATGAGATTTGACATTAACTGTAATAAATTTTATTTTCCCATGTTTATATAGTTGGTATGAATGTGGTCATAATAGTAAGAACAGGAGAATTAAAGGCAAAAATAGTGGGATCTATTGGCGCATTAGTTCCATCTGTAATTACGTAATAATTTATAGGAGGGCATGATGCAGCTAAAGCTTATCCCCAACTGATAGTCTCAATAGTTTAATTTCCATCGCTGTTGTGATAGTAATCAAATGGAGAATAAGTTGGCTTTGTAAATGTGTCGCCATTGCATTAAAAAAGAGGGAATAATTTAAAAAATTAACTTGAAACCACGATTGTAAAAGATTTTTGAGCGCAAGTGGTGGGATCGTTAGTGAAACAAGCATATAAGTAAAAATTATTAGAGCCTACCTTAGACTCAGTGTTGCGTAGATCACCATTAAATTTTTAAATTGTTCTGTTTGCTTAAATCAGTCCTGTGATTAAAGATCCAATTAATTGAGATTTCGAGAATATAAGAATAATAATTTGTAAAGAAAATGATGTATAAGAATATATTTTATGATTAAGTTGCAAATATTAAAGATTCTTTGTATTTTAAACGATTTAATAAAATAAAAATGTTTATTTCATTTTATAAATTTATAATAAGTAATTTACTTTGGATCCTCAAGCAGGCCATAATTAAATTATTTAAGGATAAAAAGAGATCACAAAATGAGGAGTACAATTTTTTTGTAAACTTGATATTTAATATCATCTCAGTCTAGATTTCATTTCCTTGTTAGCTCAATATATATAAATTAGTATTTTTAAATTAAATTATTTTATAAATTCAGACCATGATCGATGAAGAATATTTATAAGTAGGAAGGATTTTAAAATCTTTTAGATGAAGGCATTCTTTAAATTTTTTAAGGAATTAAGCGAAATTAAGGATTAACCCCCGCAGTGAATAAATAAAGCACGATAAAAACGGGTATGATCTTGTCAGCTAAAAAGTGTCAGCCTAAATATTTTTTAGCCAAAAATTGAAATGATAGGAGTAGGTATAAAAATTATGGATAAATATTTATAATTAAATATTAGGGTAAAACATGTTTACTCTTTGATAGTTGAATTTTTAAATAAAAACTATTAAATTTTATAAAAAATAGGTTTTATATCAATTCCAAAGTTTATTCTTTCTATAGGTAACTTATATATCTAATAATTTAATAAAAAAGAGATTTAAATTATATATTAAATTAAAATGGAATAAATTAGTGACAGATAAAGTGTGTCCAATTTGAATAATTATTACACCATTCGATTCAGCAATAAATTCTTAGAACTTTTTATCCTTGCAACTTTTGTGTGGGAGCGCTCTGTCAAGAGTTATAAGAGATATAGGTTTTAATCAAGATAATGATGAGGATGAAGAAGAAGCGTGAGTCATATCTCGCTGCTGAGAGGTGCATCGAAGATTATTAAATAATAAACTCATATTATATTTTGATAAGCTATCGAACAAACTTCAGATCTGGGGGTGAATCTATGCTGCCACGAAGTTGCAATTCTCTATTTATTATTTTAATCAATCATCGATTAATTAAAATTGCTACTATAGCATTATTTGGATCGTTATGAAATGTATTTTGTGCGGACTGCTTTGATATGCCTCCCTTTACTATGGGCACCCCAGCCGCGGATACAAAGTTTTCAACTTTAGACGTTGACAATCAGAAGAATGTAGCAATTAAATATGCAAATATAATTTACAATTGGAGGTCAATCTTATGATCCAGCTTTTAAATTAAAATTCTTTTGTACCTGGTTCGAGTCTTCCTAATCCTAATTAAATTTATAATCCGATCGTACTTTATGTGCTCTCAGGAGGAGTTGCAAAATGGATTATGGCCTTTAGTGATTCTTTGTATAACGATGTCACGGCAATAGCTGTGAAGAATGATGATCTGCAGATAGTGGCTGCCTTTGATAGTTTTCCAAATTACGCGCAGGCATTAGTAATTCTTTCGATCAAAATAAAATTATTGAATTAGAAGCATCGATATTTGACGGAAGTATGATCAAATCTTACAAAATATAAATATTACAAAACTGCAAGCGAATAGCTATTAATTAGCCCAGAAGGATTGTATTAAAAAAAATATTTCTACTCTACTTCTACTCTTATCGCTGCTTAAATAAAATATTTTAATAACTTTTCAATATCAGGGGTAAGTTTCCCTAACATCTTCAAAGAAGATTTGAAATGATTTAGAGATTGTAATGTATAACTTGAAACTAGAATTTTACATAAAATAAATTAAATATAGAATTTCGCCAAAATGTAATTATATTTAAGTTAAAATTAAAATTAGAATCTTGTGATTAATTATTATAGGAAGCCTGGAATATGGATAAAATACGAATGCATGATAAGAATTCAAAAGTACAAATAAATTTAATAATTTTAGCTTTAAAATAACAGTAGAAAAATTCAATTTATTATTTGCGATGATTATTTCCTAGTATATTTTTAGCTTTTTATTATTTAGAAACTAACTCCTACTTTGTTCTTTAATCATTAACATTTAATTTTCTGCATTACACAGAATTTGCTCCATTTTATTCTTGGATAAATAATCTTGACTACTTATAGAGTTCCTAATTTTAAGTTCACTCATTATAAATTGCATAGCTTTGTATGCCAAAGTTGCCTTTTCATAATCTTTGTATTTAGGTTTCGAAGCCAAATAAACTTTTTTGATTAGGTGAAAAATAGATTTTCCTTCATTATTTTATCAAGAAAAATGTAAGTGTCGAACTTAATTATTAAATGGCATAGTTATTATTTTCTGAAATGGTTTACTTACTTAGAGTTGTTTTTCGCTAATCTTATAAGTAAAAGTTAGCATATTGATGGTAAAAATTAGAATTTTTTATTTTCTATTATACTTATTAATCATTTAGATAATTAAAGAGAAATTCATAGTCAGCAGGAAATGGACCAAATTTTATAAAATGATTAATTTAATCGACTGTCTATAATCTAATCTTATTCATCCTATAATGGAGTTGAAGCTGTCTGGCTTTCCTGGAACAAAAACAACGAGCCATTTTGTTCAAATTCAGAGCAATATTATATAATTTCAATGGGATAGTGACAGCTAATATTTTTTATTAAAAGCTATTAAGACCGATAGGTTTGGAGACGACAATGATCTTTACTACATCATCAATTATTTTATAATATATCGCAGGCCATGTATTAGATGGAGCAAACTATTTTTTAATTTTAACTTGAGATATGCCTTAGTTGCATATATATTAAGTTAAGTAAAATTAATAGCCCTCAGGGTATACAAAAATACAAAGTTTAAATTACAAAATCTCCATCAGTATAAAGAACTAGACCTATGATGTGAGTATGAGGATCATTGCAAGCTACAACAATTTATTGGTGCAGTAGGGGTGATAAGATGATAATTACAAGCTATTCAACTCTCAATAATAATCTTAAATTAACTTGAAAACTCAAAGGCTGAGAAAAATTATCAAGAGTGAGGTGTTCAAGTCCCAGCTACACTTTCTCACAGGTGCATCAGCTAGCCTATCTATGTAGTAAAATAATCTTACATTTTGCTTAGTCATCCTTTAATATAACTTTAATTTTAATGGAAAAGATAAATAAGTAATATTTAAAATTAAAATAGAATAAATTAGCTAAATTTGAATTTGCAAATTTAAAAATCATTCGATTCAGAATTAATTTTTTTTAATTTTTGGAAGTTTAGGAAATAAATGTTTTTAAAAAAGAAGAAGAAAAGAATGGGGAAAAATTCAATTCTTAAATTTGATAGGAGTTTTAAAAAAAAAAAAAACAAATTTTTTTGAAACTTTGAGTAATTAAGTTTTGGACACCATTTTAATTTGGATCATGTTACGACTTTCTTTTTATTATTTTAATCATTCTCAAAGTTTAATAAAATATGAAACAATATTTTATCCTAATTATTTTTAATTGTGAGCACTCAATCAGAAGAGAAATGCTTCTAATATAAGGCCATTGAATTCTACTAGGGACCTGCTCATAGTATGGCATATATTTGATACTCACTAATCCTTGCGCCTTCTATTACATATTTGCAACATTTGTAGAATAAATTACAATATTAGATCGTATATAGGAGATCAGGAAGTCATACCAGATTGCCTATCATTCTTTAGATAAGTCTTCATTGCCATTTTACGTGTCCTACATTTTATTCTTTATAAAATAAAATAATTTTATGCATAGTATGAATTTTTAAGAACTTCATTTTAAATGATTTTATAATAAATAAATTAATAATTTTTTTATATTTCTTAAAAATTATATAACTTATTTAGTAGTGATTAAAATTTAAATATAATTTTTTGAATAATAAAATTAAGGGTTTAAAAATTTTCATTCTTTTTTTTTATCTTTTCGTGAAGTGCGGCTTAAAAATTTTTTCTGGTTATTTTAAAAGGAAATTTTTTAAAAAAAAGATGGATTTTAAAAATTTCTTTAAAATTTAAAAAAAATTTTGTCTTTTTTTGCTTTGGAAATCCTTTTCTATAAAGCAAAATTTTTGAATTTTGAAAAAGTAAAAAAAGTCTTTAAAATTAAATAATGTTTGGTGTAATTTAAAAAGCTTATTTTTTTTTTAAAAAGTGAAGATTTTTTTAGTCATTTTTACTGCCCAGAAGTTGGTAACTATTTATTTATTTTAATTTAAATATAATCTATAATAAATATCTTTTAAATGCATTTTAAAAAGATTAGGATTACTCGTTGAGCAATCTCGCTATTTTTGAAGACTCGAATGAATTAATTTTAGCAAATTTATCAAATAAATAAAGCTAATTTATTATTAAAAATAAACAGCATCAATATATTGACATTTGAATTTAAATTAAAGCGTTTGAGAAGATAAAACGAATCATTCTTTTAGAAAGCAAGTATATGAAAGTAAAAATAGTAGTCTTTATTAAAAATAATTATTTTAGATATAATGACAAGTACATTGTTTACTTTTGCGGTGAGGGATTGAATGGCTTGGTCGTAGGAATGCTTAAACTCGATAAAGACCATAACTTTAAAGTAGAAAATGGAAATAGTAATTTTGCGTAAGTTATTTTGAAAAAAGCAGTCTACTACTCCTCTTTTAGCTTTTAAAATATATTTAAAAAATTTAGAGAAAGAAAAATAATTAGTAAGAAATTATTTTGCCATACAAATTATACTGAATATGTATTAATAAAAAAGTGAAGGACGTATCTCGACACCTCGCAGAAATAATTTAAAGTGATGCGTTTTAGGCCTATTTTTATATAAATAACCTGAAATGGATGAAAAAATTACAATTAATTATTTAAACTGACTATTTTCACTCAATTTTCGATCATCGTAGCCAAATGAAAAGAACCAATTTTCTAAAGCAAGACTTTCCAGATTAAACTCTCAATAATTACCTATTTTATATATTTAAGTTAAACAAATTATTGAGAATTTAATCTGGAAAGTCTTGCTTTAGAAAATTGCTTCTTTTCATTTGGCTACGATGATCGATAATTTAGTGAAAGATAGTCAGTCTTCAACTAATTCAAGCTTGTAATTTCACCTTATCATCCATTTCGGGTTATTTATCTAAAAATAGGCCTAAAACGCATCACTTTAAATTATTTCTGCGAGGTGTCGAGATACGTCCCCCCCAAACAATAAAATTATATAATATTATCCAATATTTTCTTAAATACTCTATTTGGAATTGAATTTTATAATAAAAACAGGGTTTTCATTAGGTAGTAAGTTCCTTTTAAATGAGAGAAGATAAGATTAGATGATATTTTATTAAATTAAATGAATGAATGACTATTTAATCATCAACTAAGATTAATTTTCAACTTATTAAGTTTTAGATTATTATGATTTAGAACTACTGAAGTATTTGGTACCAGAATTAAGTAGATAGATTTTTACTCTTTCAGATATGTTTTCTGAAATAATCCTGACACAAGTTTGTGATACATTGGAGATTAAGTGATCCAAATTCAAAGTTTAAAAATCTTTCAATATGTTTGAGGGATTTTAATGGATATCAAGGGCAAGAAGAAAGTAAGTAAAAACAATATTTATTACTAAAATTAGCTTAGGACAAGTAGAAAGCATCCAATAAAAGAGTAGAATAAGCATAATCAAATTTAAATTTTATCAAGACTAAGAGTAGAGTGAAGATATTTAAATACGAGTCTCTATTAAATAAATTCTAAAGCTTAGTAAAATATTAATTGATGAAAACTTTATTTTATCACACCTCTTATTTTTGAAAAAGTAAATCGAGGCTAATATAGGCGAAAATACAATTTCATTACAGGAAATAGATAAGTTCAAATAAATTGTTTTATTAAAGGGGAATGAGCTGACAATATATAGTTTATTTTAATTTTATAATTAAAGTTTTGAAAATGAAAGAGAGGAATGGAACTGATAAAAATGCGACCACTATAGGTTGAGAATAACTTAAATAAATCTAGTAAAAACTAATGTAAGTAAACCTTTTTTGGCGAGATCTCTTTAAAAATAATTTAGATAAGTTAAGCGCTTATTTTCTCACTTATTCTTACGCTAATTTAGTCAGGTAGCTATGGACTGTTAACATATAGCTCAAGAAGGAAATCAAGTTCGCTAAAAAAGACATTAAGTCGATCTGAGAAGAATTTTTGTCCGCTAAGATCTATGCGAAATAAGTGCATCTTTGTTAAGGTATTCATTTCGACTTTTCAAAAACTTTTTTAGGGATAGAAAGCTAAATATTATTATAATTGGAGAAAAATGCAAATACTAAAAACTCTAAACTAAATTAAAATGCTTAAGGAGGAGGCTTCCTCTGTAAAAATTTAAGTCTGCTCTATGCACATTCTTGTCCAGTGAAACTAATCTGTAAATCCTTGCATTTTGAAAATATCTATTGACTATCATGAATTCGTATTTGACCAATAATTAAATAACTTCATATTGAATATTAAAAAAAGTTTCAAAATACTTCAATGTCACTACTTTATCGATGACCCTAGTTTCTCTAAGTATTAAAATAAAATTTAATCCAATTTTTGTGTTATTTTACAGGCCTTAACTTCTAAAAATATAAAAAGCCAAAAAATTTAATTACTGAGATATACACTTTTTACAATATTCTTTACTATAATTTAATTCTTTTGAGAGAAATAATAAAAAGGGTTTTAAATATTATTTTTGTATGCAAATAAATTTATATTAGCTTTCTACTGATCAAGACTATCGTAGAATTAAATTTTCAATACCCCACAATCCCATTCTCATTATACTTTTTCAACTTATTTATAAGCCTTTTCGTTTTTTATAATTTACTTTAGAAAGATCACGACGAATTCTTTTTAGAAAAATAATTTTATCAATTCTTATTTTTAAAAAAAATATTTAAGAAGAAAAAAATGGAAAAAATCTAAAAGAATCTTAATTATTATAAGGATCATTACTTTGGGTAAAATCTAAAATTAAAGATAAGTATTTTAATTATATTAATATTGCCTCCTATTTATTTTTAAGGTTTATTTTATTTGCAAAATAAATTAAAAATATTTCAATTCAAAAGAGTTCTTAACCAAGAATATAAATTATAATTTCGAATTTATAATAAAATAATTATTCTTAAAATAAAAGTGGAATGCAAAATGAGAGTTTAAGAGAAATAAATCTAAAAATTATACAATGCAGTTATTATGGTAGAATTAAGGGTTTATTTTGAACAGATAAGTAGAAAATTATTATAGAGTATTAATTATTTTCATAATTAAAACTTAAATAGAGTAAACTCTTACCAATTTTATTTAATTTTGCAAACTTCAATAAATATAAATAATTCTTTTGCAAAATGTTTGCAGACAACTGCCAAAGATCATAATAGAGAATATTTTTACTTATAATAATAAATTAAAATTATAATCATACAAAATAATACCATAGTTAATTTCAATGGATTTGATAGATGCAAAAATTTGAATTTAAAAATTCTTGATTGATTAAAATAATATAAAACATAATTTCAGTATTATGATATTGGAATTAAATGTCAAAAATTATGTGAGTACAAGTCTCTTATTAATATCATCTTTAATATATCAATCAATATTATTCATCGAAAACACGAGTGCGAAAACACGAGTGCGAAAAC
>JAJKFJ010021520.1:0-24719 GCA_027382625.1 Tetmemena sp. SeJ-2015
AAGAAGGACAGAACTACTCTCATAAACTTTGAAAGTCATTTGAAGGGCACCTCAGGTATATCTGTTCCTTTGGACGACACTAAACTTGATACAAAGACAAGCCACATATCCAAGTTTTGGCTAAAGCTCCCTCCTGTAGTTGCTCTCTGAGATGAGATTGCAAACTTCCCATCCAAAGTCAAGTTCTATTTTCAACTTTGACAGAGCAGGGTCTAAAATAGGAACAGAGATAGGGGGTATCAAAATAGGATAGGAGTAAATAAGTTGAGATTCGGGATGTGATGGAAGCAAGTCAAGATGACATAGTCGAGTTGCAAGTCAAAGAGATAGAGTTGAAATAATCTCCTCCAAAGGAAGGCACTATAATAGGACTGAACTTAGTCAATTATTAAAATAGAGTTAGAGATTAAAGTGCGATAAGGATATAAGTTATTAAAGCTGGTTTAGTCACAGTCTATTATTAAAGTTGTTAAAGTTATTAAATGTATTAGTCGATTGGATAATGATAAGGTCTGTTATAAGATCAGACTCTGACTGGAATTAATTATGAGTTAAGTTATATAATTAAAAAAAAAAGATGAATCGGTCAGTGGTTGGTTCTATAATAGGAGGTACTAGTGACCGATTTAACTTTTAGATCGTTTTTAATTTAAGTCTTTTAAATAATTTGTCAGTGGTAGGGTTAAAATAAAAGGGTACTAGTGGTCGATTTAACTAAAGTTGCAATTTAAGGATAGAGGGATTTAATTAGTGATTGATTTAATTATTGATTGATTAATTAGGAATTAATTTGGATTCGGGAAAAATTTTAATATTCAATTCTAATATCGTAATACTTTAAAAAAAAAATTTTTCTTAAAAGGAATTTTTAAAAAATTTTAAGAAAATTTTATAAAAGATATTATTATATCATTTAAAAACTTATTATATCCTTAATAAATTGATAAAAAAGAAAGCAGATTTGTTTGTCACTTTTAATAGAGCAAAATTTTTCATGATAAAAAATGTTCCAAATATGTTTGAAAGAATTTAAAAAAGATTTAATCGATTGTCCATATGTTGAATTAAATATATTTTTTAAAGTTTTGTTGTGATCTGTGAGAAGTTTACTTAATTTCAGTTTCTGATGAGTTTGACGGATCTCTAACAACTCTATTTAGCATTTCATTATCAAGCATGCCAACACTTTTGCTACTCCTACTAAATTTTAACATTAATTTAATTAAATATTTTGGCTAATTAAAAAAGAAATATAATAAATTAAAAATACTTTAACCTCATTAAGTAAACAAAAAGTTTGTGTTCTAAAGATATAGAAATATAAAAATAAATATAGTACATAAAATAAAAAAGGAATGAGATTAATAATTTAACCACTGTCTAAGTTATCTGATTAGCAATGTTGGCATACATTCTATTTCGCCTTATGCATATCTCTTTCAGTTTTGAAGCAATTATCATCATAGTGCTCTTAAAAGCTATCATGCAAGCGAGGCTGCATTATTTGGAGAAAAATTTTTAAATTATATCTATTAAGATACATTTTTTATGTTAAATTAAATTACAATTATAATTTCCCTTCGTGAATATCATTATTTTAGAATTCTTAAACTTCATTTTAAAAAGCCACTAGCATTAAATAAGAATTATTAAATCCCGATAAACCTCGCTATATTATTTTGACGAGAGTTATTAGCTCCCTCTTATTTTATTATGACAATAATTTTATCGTAGGAAAATTTTATTCTATGACCTCATCTAAGATTTAGTACAATAAAAAAATTGTTTCTTTGCCAGAAGATTATTTGAAAAATTATTACAATTCCTATTAAAAACTTCATTCATTTAGATTTTAATTTTGTATACATCTTTATAGTTTATAATTCCAATTATTAACATTTGGAGTATTTTTATATTTCTTTTTAATTTTAAGCTTGCTGCATCTAGCCTATATTGATAATCCGTCCATTGTTGCTAAAATTGTACAACGAAGAAGTGCTTCTTCAATCAATTCTTAGTAAAGTAAAGTAAAGTATAATTTGAGGAATGTAAATTAAATGAATTTTATTTTTCAAAACACTAGCATATATAATCGTACTAGTTGAATTGAACAATGATATGACCAGTCGCTATGTAAGCAATCAATTCTTAAATTGTCCTCACTTTTAGCATCATCAGTCATTTCTTTAAAAACTTCCAAGTTACCTTTCACCCTATAATCATTATCAGTTCTTTTAGGCTTTGACAAATCCATTTTCTGCTGTGGTATAAGAAAATATTTAATTAGAATATATACAAATAATTTAAAGTTTATCAGATATAACAGATTGAGGAAATTTTAGTAAATTATTAAATGCTTCCCAAATTGTAATAATTTTTAACTTGCCTGAATAAAATCATTGCTCTCTATTTGATAAATTAAGTTGCATATACATATAGTTTTTCCTTTGTTGAATTCTAGTATAGTTTGATCCTAGTTATTTATGAAATCTTGACTTAATATCAAATTCATATGAGAAATTATTTTTATAGTCAAAAAATAACTTTAAATCTAGATCATTATTGTTAATCCTTCGATACTTATTTCTAAGTAAAAGCAGCTTTCAATCTTTAAATTAAGGTGGCAGCTTGATTCTCTGATCCGACCTCCGAATAAAAATTAAAATTGCTTTGACTGGGAGTAAATGGCTAGCGAAGTGATTGTCTCCAGCAGCCATCATGCTAAAAATAGTTTTAATGCTATGTTTGATCCATCAAAATAAAACTATCATCAAACGTACGTCACTCATTTTATAGAAATTTAAATGGTTCATTTTAGAGTATTAATTTTTATTTTCTCCATTAGAAATATTTATTTTAATTTTTAATTGAACTTCTTAAGACAATTATAAACCAATTATAAATATAAATAATTATATTCAGAAGTAAAAATGCTTAAAATAAGTATAATTTAATGAGTTGAGTGAATGATTTATGGTATTTAATTCCAAATCTCGAAAAATTTCCTGAATTATTGCTCAAAAGAAAAAAAAAATGTTGCTTTAAAAGTTTTTTAATTATAAAGTGTGATAAAAAAAGTAAGATATTTAATAAAATTGGTTTATAAATAAAAAAACTTATTAATTTCTTAAATAAATTATATTTCTAACATGAAATCTTTATAAAATTATTTATTAGTTTATTTATAAAATTATTCCTTATATAAATACTTACCACTTCCTTTTCATCAGAATATTCAGATTTATTTTCTTAATCTTCAAGGCAATTGCGTCTAAAATTTTTATTTGGTGACGTCCTTGCTTTCGGATTCTAACCGCCTGAACTCACTTCATAATCTTAAGCTCTCACCTTGAGCTATCCAGTTCTATTTACAGCCTTGGCTGTATTTTTGTTTATTGAGCTTTGCTAAAAGAATTTACTCAACTTGCAAATAGTCCTTACTTTGTATTCAACTGGAGGGGCAATTAAAATATCTTTTATGAATAATCACAAAAGTTACTAAAATATTTACTTACCTGTCTTATTGTAGCTTTAATTTATTCCCTTAAATAGAAAAGTAATTCTCAATAATTTTTTAGAATTAATTTTTTTTGGAGAATCTCTCGAAACTTCTAATAGCAAGAGAGTTATTAAATTGACCTATTTCTAAGCAAAAATATTTAAGACTCCGATTCTTCTTATACAAACGAATTCATCTAGTTTTTACTTTGAGGCTATCTCACTTCATTTACTTACTTTCTTCAATTATGAAATATATTTTATTTTTCATAGGAAATATAAGCTAAGTGGAGTTTATTAAACCTTTTAAAAACAAAATATTACACTTTATAAGGATATTATAGAAATAAGCAGTCCTTCTGCTAATAAGGAAGAATATATGTCTCAATTTCGAGATTTCTTTACTCTGGATTATAAAGCGAGCAAATGCCTATAACTTTATCTAGGTTTTAAGTCAGATTCGAATCACACGAGTTGCTCAATGACTACAACAGATTTTTACTATATTTAAAATTCTCATAATTTGAATATTTTCAATTTTTATCTTAAGTTTTAACTCATTTGATTAGAATAAGTAAGTTGCTTCTTTTTCATCAAATTAAGATTGAATACTCCCTCTCACTCTCAGTCTGTAGCTAATAAATGTTTTATTTAAATATTTCATATTTATGGTAGCTCAAGGTTTTGAATGACAGAAGAAAAGGAGTTTTTAAAATATTCCATTGAGGAGATTGTGAATATAAAATTATGCATCAGCATGAATTTAAGTTTTAATTTAGAATTTATACAACTTATATTATGATAATACCTCTCCTGCATGCTCATCTCAATCAATCCTCATATTTGAATCCACTTCCAACTCAAGGCCTACATTCACTGTAAACTTTCTCACGACATGAAATCGGGCGTATTTCTCCAACCTGAGTGATCCCGAGCAGTCCTAGTCTATCCATTCCCAGTGCTCCTCGGGCTTCTCAGAATAGCTCCTCACTTGAGAGTAGATTTCTGAAGGCAGGTTTTCAAGAACCTCTTTTTAAACTGAGCCCTTTGAGCCTATCAAGCAATGCTCCTCTGAATGCTAGGCCTGCTTCGAGTTGATGAGATTGCCCCGAGATGTGAGCTTGACCCATCTTAATGCTTTCTCAAGGTTGTAGCCACTCTCCTCCAAAATTTGCTCGCCTAATTCCTCATACTTGGAGTGCACCCACTAAAATATTAGTCCACTGTAAGATAAACTGGATAATGGAATTGCCCTGATCGCCGATTTAGAGAGATATTCATATGGGAGGGAATTGCGGGTCTGCTAAGCTGGGTCTATAATTATGACTTGGAATAACAATGAGTAGTGCGATGATACGATCCTCATCAAGTTTATCCAGAAATGATAATTTCTCACATCTGCTTTATTCCCAAAGGAGAACGAGCTTAGAGTACGCCCAATATGTAGGTGCGAAGCTACGGGTTTGCGCAGGCTTGCCTGACATCGTTGAGATATGCATTGCATTTCAGCCACCTTTGAGCTCCGAAGGCCTCGCTCTTTCCCTTCTCTAATCTTTCGAAGTCGGTCTTCGCCATCATTCTCTCATTAAGCTGCTTGATCATCCTGAGGTTCTCCGCTGAGCCTGGCCGCTTGCACTTTTTCCTATTACTCTTGCAGTTCTGTACTTCACTGAATATTTTCTCCCATGAGAAGCAAATCATCTGCTTTTGTGTCTGCTGTAGGACCCTAACGCAATGCAGCCGATGACAGATAGGGTCTCGGCTCCAATGAGACCTACTCGAACATGCCTTCTCGAAGCTTTATTCGCAGTGCGGGCATGCATACGTTAGTCTGTTTTATACCATGATATTATATCGCTTGAATGTTTATGATTTTAGGTTTTGGGGTTATTTTGGCTATATTGATTATTGGGAGTAAAAATGTTGCAACATCATGCAACAATTTTACTCCCAACTTTTAAAGCCTAATTTGTGAATTCATAGTTCATTCTAGATGGAAAATTTCTTCTTATTCTCCATCTATGAAAAGCTGCGAATCGTTGACAGGATGTTACTTTAGGGCATGGGGATTTTCACTCTTACGATTTTCGCCCTAGATGAGTCCTGGATGAACAATTTGAATAGGATTGCTTTATAAGGAGGGCTGCTGATATGATGCAGAACAAAGTCATTTCTCATACTCATATGTTTTAGAAGCCTAAGTACTTTAGTGCCTTGCAGAGGGCTTCATCAAAAGAGTCAGCAATCCATCCAAAGTCAAGCTTAAGTAGCTCATTAGAGTAGTAGGCAATAGCATCCTCTGCTTTGAGGTTGCCAGCGTAAGCTCCGATTTTCCTCTTGATGAAGGCAAAAAACTTCTCTACCGGAGCCATTACAAAATGGTAAGGCCCCAAGTATAGTATGCTTGCTTGTAAAAGCCTAAGCTTCCGCGTGAGAAACTGACTTCTGTGATATGTTGCATTGTCGAGCATGAAGAAGGTCTTTTGTCCTCCAACCCTCCTCAGCCTTATCTAAGAGCAGAGACAACTTAAGGAGGAAGCAGTATACAGTCTTGCTGTTGTTAGAACCTCGAGAGAGCTAGAAGAAGACTCGCCCATCGCTCGATACACCTGCGATAATATTGACTTAGTAAAGCCTCTGAGATTTGTCGCTGTAGTACTTTTGCCCCTTGTAAAACCAGGATCTCTTCGAATCATTTATCACATTGATGCTGCTTTCATCGATGTTGATAATTTATTTTCCTTCGCTGAGGATATTTATGAACCCAACTGCTGCGAGGTGGCGCCCAATGACAGCCTCCTCACAATTAGTCCTCTGAGCGATCGAATATATTTCTTATAACTCAGCTTAAGACGCTCTTTTGCCACTCTCCTCAGAACAGAGAGAGGAATAGAAGCACCCAAAGTATCTCGGACCTTACTCTGAAGCATTTTTATTGAGAGAATTGAGCACTTCTCCTTTATCTCTTTCTCGACAACTCCGCCTATGTATGCAAAGTTTGGCAGATTAGAGAACTTTGCTCATCAAGAGCCCGCCAGACCTTCGGCCCCATCTCCTTCTAATATTGCTTTTAGTCTTTTCCTGGATAGATTGAGACGCCCCATGATGATTTTCTTTGAGCAAGACTTCGCTCTGTACAAAGTAGTTGCGATCCTGGCCACTCTGCCAAAGTCTGTGTTTAGCTTAGGCCTTCTTCCCCCCATTGGCTGACTTATCGTTTCTCCGTTCTCAGAGTTCACAGTTTGCCCCATATCTTCAATTCGTATAAGTATTTATCCCCGAGCTACCTTCCGTAATCGATCGACCTCACTTGAAGCTGCGGCTCTCGATTCTTCTTCATCTAGGTTTGCTCCTTGCTTTCTTGATTGAGTTTCTCTGTGGATACATACTGCTTTTGAGAGGCTCTCTAAGAACTTCGCGGAGCCAAGCTATCACTCTATGAAGCCACAGTTCACAAGCTCCTTGGAGTTCTTCTTTGAGTCTAAGATGACCATCGAGTATTGCTTGCCCGACAGTTGCTTAAGTATAGCCTCTTCTGCCTCTAGCAACTGAGGCCAGGTTAGAGTTGTTGGCAGAATTCTCTCGGAGGAGTTTAGATGTATCGCAATGACTGGAGTACAAATGAAGCTCCAGCTGCCAACCTCGTCTTCTTAGCCAAGTTCATCCTCTGGGTCTTTTGCATCATAATTCAGGTCTTGAGCAGGGTTATCAATGCCGGATCAGCCGAAATAGTGTCTGAGATCAGCCTATCGAGCTTGCGAGTATCTCCTAGAGTTCTCCATTTATTCCGGGTGCCGAAACTATTCAGTTAAAAGTTATTATTATATAGAGTAATAAATTTAATATCATATAGCTTACCTCGGCATGCATAATGATTATTCTATCATTGACCTCTACACATAGGTAGGTGATATCTATGCTTAAAATTCATTATTAATTATTGCAATTTAATAGTTTACCTAGCAGGGGAGATGCAATAGCTACAGCAAGTAACATCCATCAGCTGAGAGAGAAAGTGGGGAGCAAAAAGGAGCTTTGATTTCCTCACTCAGGATTGGGAGCATATCTCCCGAAGATGAATTGCACGAACATATCTTCTTCAAAGCATCCTCGAGGGCAAGAAGGAGGTAAATAGCTTGCTGATGAACTTTTCAGTTCTTAAGGAGAACCGATGTCATAGTTGGGGCTGTTCCGAAAATTGAAGGTTTGACTGCTGATTTTTTCCCTGAGTATGCAGAGGGAAAGCCATCACTTCTTTGCTATTTCCCCAGATTAGTGCGACTGGCTGCATCTTGACAAGAAATGGATAGTTGACGTGCTCCTCTCTTTAACACCGCAGGCATAAACTAAATGATATAGGACGCGAAGCAAAAGCAAAGGGAGCGCTTAGACCAATCGAACAATATGATCTTTCATATGAAGCCTGAATTTGCCGAGGCACTCAAAAACTCTGTCAACTACAGTGGTAACATTGTTTAAAAACTTAACTTTTCAGTCTAGAAAGGAAGATCGCATACCTGATGAAGCAATCAGCCAAGAGGAAGTCTGGGCCAAGCCAGCAGGAGGAGGTTAAAGATAGCAGCGTTCTCGGGAGAAAGACAAAGCAAAAGTACCTCGATGACAATCATCGGATGAAAAATGAGTTCGCACTGATGAGAGGGCAAATAGACGACCTCATGAATTACAAGCAGCTGGTCTTTGAACTTCACGAAGGTGGGGTGATCGACATGCAGGGAAAGCCTCAGATAATCGCAGATACCTAATAGTAGATTGATTTGATGGAGTGAACGTTTTAATTGCTAATATTATAAAAATACCATTGATTTCGCAAATTTTTAAATTAATAATTCTCAATAATTGGTCATGAGTTTAATATTCAGATTATTTAGTTAGAGGCAAGTTCGAATTATCTTACTTTAGAATGAATTTACATATAAAATTACAAGTCACACACAAAGCTGCATTACTAAACGCTATTCTACTTCATTTACAAGA
Source organism: Tetmemena sp. SeJ-2015 (assembly GCA_027382625.1). Taxonomy (NCBI): domain Eukaryota; phylum Ciliophora; class Spirotrichea; order Sporadotrichida; family Oxytrichidae; genus Tetmemena; species Tetmemena sp. SeJ-2015. The sequence continues at coordinate 8,494 of JAJKFJ010021520.1, forward strand.
CACGTCTGGATTATACCAAACGAAGGTTGAGTATGGAACATGAAGCTCAATTTTATCAAGGACTTAGATGAATTGCCAACAAAGCATGATCATTCATAGACCATTTCAAGAATCAACGGCGAGATTCTTGAACAAATAGAGGGCGTAGGCATGATCAATATTACAACTAGATCGAGGCGTAGGCTTAGAGTAGCATCTATGAAGTCTTGCCAAAAATTTTGAGATAGTCACCTTGCTGATGGAGCTTTCACAAATTTCACATATCCTGAAATATTGAAAACATTCCATGGCCACACCACAATCCATCTGAAATTTCAAACCATCGCATTGGCTTGCAGACTCCACATTCCTCTTCAGAACGCAGAGTCGTTTTCAAAAAAATTTGTCGACTTGAAAACTAGAGCTGCGCGAATTTGAAACTATTTGCAAGATCATCACTCAAAGTGATTTAGCAGGACCCCACACTCCTTGTACTATCTGCTCATAATCAAAATTTGTAATAGTATTTCATTCTCTCTTAACCCCTATTTGTATTACTTTTAAAGGCAAGTCGCTAGGAACTCAAAACTGATGAGCCAATCAAATTCGCAGATCCTCTTCCAGCATCTCAATTACATTTGCAATACCGAGCTCATATCATATCCAAAAAGTACCCAAATCAGAAAGTGCAATTTCTCAAAAAGCAGTTTGATGAACACAGGCCGTAGGAATTCCAGCGGTGAAACATGCATGGCGAATTCTCATTCAAGCTGATCATAGAAAATTAGTCTCTATGTGGGACTTCTAAGGAGTTAGTGAAATATCTGACACGCACAAGGAATCAGCACTCTTCTCAAATAAACTGCAGAGAGTCGACATCAAGTTTGTAACAAGAATGCTCAATCATAGATGATTCATCTATATGAGCTAGATTAGAAGAGGGTCTCTCAAAAATGGGATAGTCTTACGTTTCAAGATGCGGTAAGAAAGAAAGAATGCATCGCAGGCCTCAGTGATCGCATCCTTAATCGGAGTGGGGCCCATCACACATCTTTCAATTTATAATAATTATAACCCTAATAAATTAAAGCTAAATAACTTCTTACTGTTATAATTAATCTGTTTAACTATTGGGGTGCTTCATTCCTCATTTCATTTAAATAATTATAACTGCTTAACTTAAATCTTAATTTTAAAAATGGAGAGCACTGCCTAAAACACGTCAGCTCTGGGAGTAATTTTTTAAAAAGGTCTTCAATTCTTTTAAAAAAGTTTGGGACTCAACTGGGAGAACCTCTCTATGCGGGAAGAAGTGATTTCAAGGGGTTGAAAGGATTAAGGATCAGATCGAAGGAAACACCTCATAATACGATAAGGAGAAGCTCCATGAGAGACTTGGAAGATTCATCGGTGGCGTTGCAGTCATTAAGGTAGGAGGATCCTCCGAGGTTGAATTGGGAGCTCAAGGAAGAAACAAGACATTTATTAACCCCCGAGCTGACTTTTGAGGCAGTGCTCTCCATTTTTAAAATTAAGATTTAAGTTAAGCAGTTATAATTATTTAAATGAAATGAGGAATGAAGAAAATTTAAAAAAGATTAATTTAACAAAAATTATTTTTCTTTTAAAAATTATAATTATTATAAAATTGAAAATTTGTATCCTTAAGGTCGACACTGAGGTGGTTTCTTTCTTTTTAATTTGCGTAAACTATCCCATTTTTGAGAGACCCTCTTCTAATCTAGCTCATATAGATGAATCATCTATGATTGAGCATTCTTGTTACAAACTTGATGTCGACTCTCTGCAGTTTATTTGAGAAGAGTGCTGATTCCTTGTGCGTGTCAGATATTTCACTAACTCCTTGAAGTCCCACATAGAGACTAATTTTCTATGATCAGCTTGAATGAGAATTCGCCATGCATGTTTCACCGCTGGAATTCCTACGGCCTGTGTTCATCAAACTGCTTTTTGAGAAATTGCACTTTCTGATTTGGGTACTTTTTGGATATGATATGAGCTCGGTATTGCAAATGTAATTGAGATGCTGGAAGAGGATCTGCGAATTTGATTGGCTCATCAGTTTTGAGTTCCTAGCGACTTGCCTTTAAAAGTAATACAAATAGGGGTTAAGAGAGAATGAAATACTATTACAAATTTTGATTATGAGCAGATAGTACAAGGAGTGTGGGGTCCTGCTAAATCACTTTGAGTGATGATCTTGCAAATAGTTTCAAATTCGCGCAGCTCTAGTTTTCAAGTCGACAAATTTTTTTGAAAACGACTCTGCGTTCTGAAGAGGAATGTGGAGTCTGCAAGCCAATGCGATGGTTTGAAATTTCAGATGGATTGTGGTGTGGCCATGGAATGTTTTCAATATTTCAGGATATGTGAAATTTGTGAAAGCTCCATCAGCAAGGTGACTATCTCAAAATTTTTGGCAAGACTTCATAGATGCTACTCTAAGCCTACGCCTCGATCTAGTTGTAATATTGATCATGCCTACGCCCTCTATTTGTTCAAGAATCTCGCCGTTGATTCTTGAAATGGTCTATGAATGATCATGCTTTGTTGGCAATTCATCTAAGTCCTTGATAAAATTGAGCTTCATGTTCCATACTCAACCTTCGTTTGGTATAATCCAGACGTGTCTTGTAAATGAAGTAGAATAGCGTTTAGTAATGCAGCTTTGTGTGTGACTTGTAATTTTATATGTAAATTCATTCTAAAGTAAGATAATTCGAACTTGCCTCTAACTAAATAATCTGAATATTAAACTCATGACCAATTATTGAGAATTATTAATTTAAAAATTTGCGAAATCAATGGTATTTTTATAATACCTTAATTAAACTAACTATCCGTTAACTTATTAATTTTATTTCGGAGACTCCCATCATACTAAGATGGTGAAGCTGAAATAAATTCCCATCTCGACCAACTCAAGATATACTCAAACCAGCGGGGCGACCCATAAAACCCGCCGGAACTAGATCAAACCCCCTAGTCATGGTCGCGGCTCAGTGGTGGATATCACTCTGATTTACCCCGAAGGGGTAAGTTTAAATGCCCCAACACCTCTCTTCCCAAAACCCCCAGGGGACCAGCGGGGAGTTTGATGCCCTGGGCCAAGGAGTCGTCTATATGCCCCGACCACATCCATGCGCTTGCTTCCCCCAAAGGGGGGTTTACTCGTGATGGCGAGGATGTCGATGACTGGAGTCGGGCGGGGATGAAAAAAATCGCATGACAAAGGGGAGGCTTTGGGCGACCGCTTATTAGGAGTGTTTTGCGAGAAGAGAGAGGCCTGATTGGCTTTTCAACTGCCAAGTTAGGGAAATTTTGGGGGGGTTAGGTGAAAGTTCTGGGCATTTGCGACCAGGCAGCTCCCCCCCTCTAGGGGATGGCTCTGGCGTGCAAAGGAAGATCGCAGCTACCCTTTCCCCTCCACAAACCCTCTGGAGGGGCCCCTTAATACTTTTTCGCGAACTGCCCGGCATTTGGGAAGGATGGAGCCAAGGAGCACGATTTTAGCCCTGGGAGGCCTTGAGTATCAGGAAGAGCAAAAAGCTGATAGCTCGAAGATAGGTGGCCGCTTCGGCGTGAGCAGTACATATGCCCCCTTTTTTTCCCGAAAGTCCTCTGGAAAGCTTTAATTGAACTCATCGCGCACCAGAAGAGACGGGGTGAGTCGAGGGGGAGGCCAGGAGAACCTAACCCTATTTGTGGAGAGCCCGCTTGAAGGAAGGAGATTCGACAGCCGCAAGCTTGGGATCCCCCAGCATGGTTCTTTGTTGAGCTGGTAGAGTTGGGTCAACTCATGGCGGCTAGAGTAAAGCCTTTGCCAAAATGAGATGAGTCGAGGAGATGGTGATCTTGATATCAAGGAGTTTACTTATTCTCTTTTTCAAAGGAGATAGCTTGAGTATCATCATCACCCCAGGAAATTTCCTCCCTATACTGTATGGCTAGGACGTATGCTTCAGCAAGATTGCGCTGGACAAAAATTCTCGAGCTCATCTCATAGACAAGGATCTCTTAAAGCTGTGATTGGCAGGCTCGCCTATACCCGGGTCACTGGAGCTAGTCCGGGGAGATGAGGGAGAAAAGCTAGCCGGACTAACCAACCGCCGTTAGAAGGAGGGCCTAGGAGAAGTGCCGCGCCATGGTGTTACCCAATCACGCGCTTGGCGAGCCGGGGGTGCTCGAAGATGGAGGCATGTCCCGCCGAGGAGTTTACTTCAAAAACAGCCCAGAGATGTTAGCGGCTCGGAGTTTTGAAAAGGGGGGGGCATTCTGCCAAAATCTGGCGAGATCCCCCAAGGCCATGTCAACGAAGTTTGGGGGCCGGAGACTTGTTTAGAAGGGGGTGGAGTGTCTTTTTAGGAGCAGATAAACTGAGGAGACTGGCCAAGTCCTCTGCTAGTGGGGGAGTGCGCTTCAAGCTCTTGGGGAAAGCGGCGGGTCTCAAGGAGAAGTGGGGAGAGATGAGTTAAAAAAGAAAAGAAAAGCCATCAACGGAAATTCCCTTTTACCCTGGATCTTTCATCCCCAGAACTAAAGATCTGGAAAGGGGGGAGCTCTTAAAATGGAAAAATCAGATAAATCTCTCTCTGCTTTCATGCCCAAAACCCCTTTTTTTAGTCATTAATTTTTATATAAAATTAATAATAAAGGGGAAAGGCCCCCAAATATGGCTAAACCCCTCATTCCCCAACAAAAAAATGCTATTACGCTCCCCGGCATGCATCAACTACTTCACATCAGGGAAACCCTGTCAGGTCAGTCAATGCGGGACCCGACGATAGAAAGTGAGAGCTAAACAGCAATTAGCGATGGCGAAGAGCGAGAAAGCAGAGTGAACATATGAGATAAGATTGGGAAACAAAAATTTTTTTCGAATGGGCCCCGCCATTTTTTAGATCTGGCTTTGGGTAGAGGGATCAGGTCAAAAAAGACTCTATTGAAACATTTTTTACGTTTTAATTAAATCTGCACATTTCTCATACCTTAACTCACTCACTCACCTTGGGTAATTGGGGTTTTATATCCCAAGTTATAATTTAAAGTTTTTTATGAGATCTTTATAACATTTAAAATTTAGAAATAAAAGGATAAATTCATTTTTAATTTCTTCCCTTCAATGAAGCTTGCTCATCTAGGTCTGAACTGTTGCTTAAAATACAAACTCACTTTTAAATAAACTTTGAGAATCGTTCATATAGTTTGGCCGGGCTTTAAACTTTGAGTGCGGGTTTGGACTCAAGTGTTTAATAAATTTTATTTTATTAACTTAAAAATTAACTCCTTTAAATACCCTTTACCACCTCTTATAAATATTTTATCTTTTTTATTCTTCCTTAAACTTCTACAGGATTATTTGGAGACAAAAATAAATTTAACTACAACTCCTTTGTCTAATTTAAAATTTATTTTAAGTATTAGAGCAATGTCTCTCTTGTTTATTTTGACTTAAATAAGTCGTCACCTTAATTTACTCATCTTATGGCAAAATAATGCCCAAATTTTAATTATTCAAACTATAAAAATACTAGTTTTGCAAATTCTAAAAAAGATTAGATCTAATATAAATAATATGAGGCATAATTAATTACTATTTAATACAGTAAAAAAATAATTAGGTTAAAAATTTTTTGTCTCAAAATAAAAATTTATTTAGAAATTTTGTGCTAACAAATGAATTTCAAATATAAAAGAAAGTAAAGTAAAACAATATGATGGCTTGTAATCAAATATTAAATCCATTATATATATAATATATTATGCTTATTTAAGATCTAAGAGTAATTTGAATTTCAACAAAAGTCTTAAAATTGTTGAAGTAAATTATTTTTATTATTATTTTAGATATATTTAAATTAAAGTAAAGTAAAATATTAGGAATGTAAAATTATAATCAATTTCAAAAACTAGCACTTATCATACTGATTCAAGAGCTAATTATTATCTTATGCAAGTTTTCATCTTTAATATAGTTGTAGGCATATTTCACCTGATGTGGGCAGCCACTCTCATATAAAATTTCCTACATATTTAAATTAAATAATTATAATTAAATCTTTTCACTTTAAAAATAAGATCTAAAAAACTGAGATGATTCCAAAAACAAAATTAAATTATTTTGGATTGTGTGTTGAATAAATTTTGAGAGACATTTTTATACAAATTTGTATGATTTAACTACCTGCGTGCATTTTCAAAGCCTCTTTGCCAAGAATTTTCATTCTACTTTTATCTTCTACAAGAATTCTTGATCTAACTTTATGCTGATTTTAATTCCTGATTTAGAATTTTTAGGTTCTTTTGACTGCTTTTTTTATTTGTTCACAAAAATTTTTAGGAGGAGTATTTTGTGATATTTTTGTTATTAAATTGACTATCTATAAATACTTAATAGCATAATTTTGAATTTATTTTTACTTTTCTCCTCGTATATTTTAATGTCAGTTTTTTTAAATGTGAATTTGTGAAAATTTCCTCAAAAATCCCTAAAGATAAATCTACTTTGAAAACTCTATAAATAAACCACAGTCTATTTAATGGAGCTAAATAAATAAAAAAAATACTAATTATAGTTTTTACTAATAAATAAGTCAGAGAAGAATTATTTAATTTTTAGATAAGTTTATTTTTAAAAAAATAAAATTAAAATTTACCAATAATGGAACCCTCTCAAAAACAAAGCTAAACTTTTGCTAAAAAATAATTAAATTATTTAAAAAAGGAATTAAAAGGCAATCTACAGATTATTCTATTTTAAATGAAATAAAATTAAGGACTTAACCTTAAGTTTATCTTCATCGCTTACATTCTCAAAGGAAACGTCTTGATCTTCGGATTTTCTTTTTATGGATTTATTAAATTAAAAAATTAAAATCTATGACCTGCGATGCGCCCTTGCTGGTTGTATTTATTCCCTATTTACCTTAGAAACCTCTGAAGGGAATCTGACAGGTATGAGAATATGATGGTAGGTACTCACAAAAGCAGTCATTTAAGAAAAAGTGTCTTCTGTTCTAATTTTGCTCGATAGATACTGTTTACTCATCCAGTTTCTAGCCGGTGACTGCCAGTATTTATACGACATTTTTTAGTCAAATAGTTTGCTGTGCTCAGTATGTTTACTGATGGATTCTAAGTTTGTTTTTAGTTAACTCAGATCTCCTTGTCCTATATATGATGGGATCGTCAATGCCTAACTGAGCAGTCATGCGATGGACGCATACTCAAATTATGGTTAATATTATTACTCTATAGCTTTTATTTTTTTCCTGAGTACTTAACTCCACTTAATTCCTTGACTTTATTCTTTTAGTGTCCATTGAATTCTAATCCTCATCTTCACTTTCATTTAGAATAGATAACATCCGAGCCTTTGTATGTAGATAATTTTATTTTAATTTATGCTTGGAATTTAATTATGCCCAATCTAAGAAATTGGAAAGCTTTAAAACCATATTCATCAATATTAGCCCTGATATTTTGTTAAATCCAATTTTGAGAAAAAGATATTTTGAGTTTAATACTGAATTATGGAGTGAAGGGTTTAAATAAACACGGGAGTAAATATATTAGTCAACCCTGAGAGCACGTGTCATCTCAATAAGTCAATTATTGTTGGCTATGACACAAAAATTCCTTTTAGAACGGAGCAGAAGCATTAATAAGTCACTCTTTCATTGTGTTCTCTAACTCCAATTGTTCCAATAAGAAATTGGAAAACAATTTCTCAAATTAAAAAAGCATCCTATCATTACTTCTTAGAGCTAAATCTTAGAAATTTATTTTATAACCTTCAAATATTTAATTAACTTTTCTATTTCTTGAAAATCGTTAAGGGGAACCCCATAACGATATTATTTATAGCTCTTAAGACATAATATTTAAAAAAAAATAAAAAAATAATAGAAAAATGTTACTATTTTGCATGAGAAAAGAAGAGAAAGATAAAAAATTAATGGAACTTTTTATAGCAAGTCCTTCTTATTTCTCATTTTATCAATAAATAATTTAAAAAAATTATTGAAACTTTATATGGCTCAAGTTTTGAACTACCTTTTTAAGCTTCTTAATCTCCTCAGCCTATCTCTTTATTATCTCTTGATATTCTTTTATCTTAATAATATTTAACTTAAAAATTTGACTATAAACCGCATGAAAACACAATTTAAATATTGACACGATATATTTAAGTTCTTAATTTATAATCATTATCGTTTTTTACAAATGCCATTTTTAATATTTATAAGCAAAAGACGAGTAAACTGTTTCTTTTTTTAAATAAAAAATTTATTATCTTATCTGCTAATACTTGATCAACAACATTCTAAGTTTTAATTTTTAATTTCAATTTAATGATTATATTGAGTTTATATAATTTCCTTCAATGAATTTATATCTAAACTTTTATTCCAATATTATTTCAATATATTAAATTAATAAATGCGAATGATTTTTTTAAGTTTTAAAGCTTAATTAAAATAAGTGATTGGATAAAATAATAAAAGAATTTTTGCACCTTTTTGGCAATTTAAATCACAGATTCACCCACTGAACTGCAGCTTATTATATAGAAAATAAAAAATTAATATGAGTTCCTTCTATTAATCATCGCCACAGCACCCCTCACCAGCCAGGTATTATAAAATTTAAATATGAAAAAAAGTCTGACTCTTATAATTTTTGGACTGAGCGCTCCCACTCAAAAGTTTCAAGGATATAAATTATTTAGTATTTAATAATGAATCTAATGAATTCCTCTTTTTAATTAAATTCTCATATCTAATGTTTGATTGCTTTTTATATTAAGTTTATCAATCACGAGAAAAGAAAATATAAATCGAAAATCAAAATAAAATATTAATTCATTCACAAAAAGAGTATTTATAAGTTTTGTGATAAATTTTGAGACAAAACATTATCAAATATTGTTTTATTTAAAAATCAGATTCACAAAGTTATTTAATAAAAGGCATGATAAGAATAATCTTAAATAAATAAGATTTTTATTTCTGGTAAAAAAATGAAGAACTTTTTTCAAATTAAAAATCTTACATCTTAACTTCAAACTAAGATTTATCAATTAAAATTGATTTTATAAAAATATTAAAATTACGTAAAATTAATTATAATTTAGTAAGTCTATTATGCGCTGTCTGCATTATTGGATTCATTAGCTCTTCTATTATAAATATTCTTATAAAATTATTTTAATATTTTTATGAGAATATACATTAGCACTCATTGTAAAATTCAAAAATCATTTTAAATTTGAAATAATAATATAAAGCCTTTTATTACTTCATTTTAGAATTAAAGGCAGATGGGACGGATTAAAGATTAATATATAAATTCATCTTTAGAAAAGGTAATTAATGGCCAGCTTGCCCATGAATGAATTTATAATTTGAGGTGTAAAGTCCCTGAAGTAAATTCTTTATGACTATCAAATTGAGAATAAATCAGATACTAAATAAAAAAGAAAGTCTGGGAAATGAAAAAGTTTGAATTGATCTGTTGCGGAGGATATTATCTATTTTTTAATTGAGAATCATAATGTATTGTTAGAGCTAATAACAAATAATAGAGAGGTATTATTTTTATAAAATTTAGGTTAGTAATTTAAAAATCATCTCCAACTAATGTTCATTTCTTGATGACTTATTTTGGAAATTTTTTGCTATAATAAAATGGATAAATTGATATCCCAAAAATAAAATTAATTTTTTTATAAACATTTTAATGGAAAAAATACATAAAAATAATATACTCTTTTTAAAAAAATATTTCACAAAATTTTCTTTAATTTAAATTTTTATTTGTGATTTCTATACTCCTAATCTTCTTAATGAGGCTACTTATTTATTATAGCTCAAAATTATCGAGAAAAAAAAGCAAGAAAAGAGATTTCTGTTTATTTGATTTAATAGAGGACTATTTTAAATTGTCTCTATTTTATAGTAAGCACTTATTGAGCCTAGCTCGTTTAATTCAAGCTATAATTTAGTTGCGTAAAAAGTTACTTTAAAGACTTAAGCAATAAATAATTCTGAAAATACAAATTCTAAAAAAAGAACAATATATTTTTAATGATTTTTCTCTTTTAAGAATTCATATGATAAAAAAATATTTGATTGAGCCATCATTTTAAATGTTGAGCAAACATATCTACGCTTTGTATTTTCTTGTTATTGTAATATATAAGTATTTGATTTTTAGATTTTATGATGAAAGAATATTTTTTTTACTGAATCTATTTTATAAAAGGCGAGGGGGTTTCTTAAAAGATAAGTGAAAAAGTCAATAGTTCATTATGAGCATTAATTAATTTTATTCTATAACTCTTTGAGAACAAGAATCAAGGGATTCAAAGTTTATATTTCCTAGGAATCCAAATCAATATTTAAAATTAAATTTAAAAATTCTAGAATTAAAATGGTTAATATTATTAGAAATATCAAATAATATCATTTCAATAAATATTTAAAATTGTGATTGATAAAAATTTAAGAAAAGATAGCTATAAACGATATAAATAAGAAATATTGAAATTATGAAAATTTCAATTAAAGGTTGTTGCTCCAAGAAAAAGAATTCACATTTCTTCAAGAAATCATTCTCAAAGACTTCTCCATTATGATATATGGAGTATTTTTCTTTCATTATTTTTAAACTATGCTTGTATGATTTAAAAATCAAATTTATCATTTCCAAAAGAAATTTAGGAACACAAAGATTATAACAACAAAAAGAGGAGAATTTTTAACTCAATCTAAAATAAATATCTAGAGTTTACAAACTTTCCCTCTTATTTGAATTTTAAAAGAAATTTACTGTCCAATAGACTTAATTTTCATTAAATTGACATTATTGATAATTGATAATGATTATTAAATTTTTAATACCTTTTTATAAAAAATCACTTTTTGTAGAGAGACGGTCGTTTGAATTCGTGCTAAAATGGTTTGACATTTAGGCTCTGGGTTTTGACTAAAGCAATTAGAGAGAATTTATTTGAATGAAACCGGAATGCATGCTTGAAGTGTTTGGGTCTTAAATTAAAAAAATACAATTATTTTTTGTCGAAAATTAATATGATAGATAAAATTTAATAATAATTTATTTCCTAAAATTAATTTGCATATCCTTAGAAATTATTTATCTTGTTAGCTTTAAATAATACATTAGTCGTAATTAATACGAGTAAAAATAAGTTAAATTTCGTTGGACATCCACATTTCTGAACTTCTTTGAATATCTTGAGCTTCATCTTCAAACAGAATCTGTAGCTTTTGTTTATTTTTGTAGTTTGGATCTAGAGTATTCCTTTGCTTTTAAACACCTTAATTTGCATTTCTTAGTGAATTTTTTGGCCGAACTATTTTCTAAGACTCTGCAGCTGGCTTGCTCTAAATCAAATATTAGAATCTTCATTTTTTAAATTTAGAGGACTATATTTTTAGAATTAAACATGACATGATTGGGTAAATAAATTTCGCTATAAATTTTCTTAAAACTAAATTAATAGATTAAACTCTTCGAGCTGCAATTTGAGAGATAAACAATTTACAAAGTCAAGATTTCTTCAAATTCATCTCCATAGATTAGCATTTTTTACTGGAAATATATTGTTTGCATCCTATTGAGCTTTATTGTTGTTTAATTAGCAATTTAGAACTAAGATGCAATAAAAGATAAAAATTTTGTAATTAAAATTTGATATTAGTTTTATTTAAATAACCATTGAAATTTTTTTATTTTAATCCCTCTTTGCTTTAAAAAAAATTTCTAATGAATATTTTTATTATAGTCAGAATTTTAAATAAAATTGATGATTGATTAAAATAATAAATGGAGAGTTGCAAAATGTTGACAGTTGAAATCGTAGATTCACCCCCTGATCTGAAGCTTGTTCGATAGCTTATTAAAAATTAATATGTGTTTCTTCTTTAATCATCGTCTCAGCACTTCTCAGCAGCGAGATATGATGTGCGCAGTGATCTCAAATCCTAATATCAGTTTCAGCAGAACTTTTGTCGCTTATTACTCTGTATTGAGTTGTCCCACACAAAAGTTACAAGGGTAATAAGTTCTTAGAATTTGATGCTGAATCGAATGGTCTAATAATTATTTAAATCTGACACACTTTTTTAACTGTCACTGATTTATTCCATTTTAATTTAATATCTAATTTAATTCTCTTTTTTATTAAATTCTCAGCTATATTACTAAATCAATCCTTCTTTCTGGTGAGACATATTAAGGAAATAGGGGCACTGCGATGATCTAAAAATAAAAATTAGAATTTTTTTAAACTATTCAAATCTTCGATCAGTATCACATTCGAATCACGCCGTATCTGTTGATATTTAAATAAATTAAAATATTTTTATTCAATCATTTTTTATTTTAAATCTTATCTATAAATTACTCTAAGTAGTTAATATTTTCTAAATAAATCATAAAATCTGATTAAAAGATCTTTTTTAATTATCTATAATCTATTAAAAAATAAAAAGATGGTAAGCCAAATGCTACTGATACTAGTCATTATTCTGAAGTACATTAAAATTGTGAAGACAAATATTTTAAACGAAATTGGTCAAATAAGGATAAAATATTGATCAACATTAATTTCACTGTTTTCAAGGTAAAGACACTATAAAGCTTGGTCTTTTCTTTTATTTAAAATTATCAAAAGTTGAAATATTTTAAGTTAATTAACAAAAGGTTATTTTGTTTTCCCTTAGTATTAAAATTCATTTCTTTTTGGAAAATGATCTTAAATATGTATATTACTTAAATTTTGTATTTATTTTTATCTAAAACGTATTTGAATGATGGTGATTTTTTTTAATCTTCTATTCTTTAGTTTAAAGAAGAAAATAAATTGAATTTATTGAGATATAAATAAAAAAAATACTTGAAAATATATTCTAATTTTGCTTACTACATTATTGTTTTTAATAAATAAATTTTTTAAAATGTTTTTAAAAATATGGTGAAGAAAAATTTATCTCTATATTTTAGATTTTAACTTTTCTTGTTTAGAATTGATTTATTTATCTCTGTACTTACTATTTGGTCTTATATCTGTTTGGAAGGATCATCACTATTTGATCTTAGCTCGGAAGAGCCCATAGACAAGGCCTCCCCTTCACAAGGCTAATTAAATTTGTTGATATAGAAAAATACTTTTTTGTGATTTATTTAAATCTCAATTTTAATTACTGCTCTCTTCCAGACTTTATAATTCTAGAGTAAAGACTTAGTTTGCATGCTCATTTTTATGCTCCTCACTGGCGTTTGAGTTGTTGGAGGATTCTTCAGGAGGCATCTCTAATTAATTTAAATAGCTTTTATTTTTTAAACTAAGAATGTGTTTGTAATTTATTTTTATATTTGTTTTGAATGAATTTTTGTCCTTTTTCATTTTAAATTTAAAACTTTGTTTTATAAATGATGAGAGGCATCTATTATTATTCTATTCTGCTGTTCTACACAAGTAATAGAAATTTTTTAATAAGATTTAGTTTGTCGAGGAAAAAAGGCTATAATTTAAAACTACATAAATTATTTTAAAAAGTAAATTTAGATATTATTATCATTTTCAAGACTAATAAGCATTTTTAAATAAAAATATACTTTATTCTTCAGTAAAAAAATATTAGAAAAACTATTTCATAGTTGAAAGGAAGAGGCTTTGATCGATGAAATTCTCTTCATAATTCATCTAAGAAACTAATTTGATAATTATAAAAAATAATCATAAATTTATCCGCTTCTTAATTCTCATTTTTTAATCAATAATTTTAATATCTTATTAAAATATATAATGAGCGAAGCATAGTAGTTGAGAAAGTAAATAAGTGAAGAATGGGAACATTACCACAAGTCTACTCACATCATAATAAAAATAAGATTATAATTTATTTACAAAATATAAAATAATTCTCTTCTTAAGTCTTAGCAAGACCCTCTTAATGATAGTTCTCGCTTTCCTCCATACAGATAATATGGGCTATTGATCAATTAATAGGTTTAAATAAGATATTAGAGAAATTTAAAATGATTATAAAAATATTAATTATATAAAAGGTGCAAAGTATTTACTCCATTTATTTGATAAATTAAAGGAAAATAAATTTTGAACATTTAATTTTTACTTTGAATTTTTTTTAAATTAAAATTTTTCAATATTATTAGTTTATTAAACATAGGATTCTTTAAGCTTAAATATCCTTACTCTTCTTTATCGCTCCAAAAAAATTCAGGAATAAAAATTAATGCTTTAAAAAAAAATTTCAAAAAAAAACAATAATATTAAAAAAGAAAAATTTTGCAAAATTAAAAAGTTAAATTATCTAACATTATTTATGATAAGCCACACATAGTATATATAATTTTAAGCTTTCAATAAAGGCATTCCTGCTCCAAAAAAATAAATTTAGATAAAATATTTTTTATAATTGAAATAAATCACATAAATTTAAATTAAAATGCAATATATATTAATTCTTAATTAAAAAAAGAAGTGAAAACTAAGACATAGCTTAAAATTTTTTAATAGAGATTTAATACGATATAAGAAATGGTAATTAAATGATAAGATATAAAATAAAATAATATGTGAGAGAATTCTCATAATTAATAATCTAGAATTTATTAAAATTTTGGAATAAAAATTAAATCTTGGATTTTTTTAAAAACTTTTTAAATTGGTTTTGATTTAAAAAGGGGGAACCCAATTAAAAAAAAAAATAATTTTAAAGGCTTGTTTTAAATTTTTATTAAAAATTTTTAATTTTACTTTCAATTTTTAAATTTAGAAAAATAAAATCCAAATTAACTTAAATTTAAATTTTTAAAATAGCCTTTTAAAAATGCTAAGAAAAAAAAACCTTAAAAAAGTCTTTGCCAATTCCTTTTGGGTTCCAGACTCAATAATTTTGTTTTTCCCCCCTTTACAGTAGTAATACCCAAAGCCCAAAAACATCAACTCCATCGAAAAAAAATTGTTGAGAGTGCCAGCGCCACTATACCTCGCATTTGAAAGTTTCCAAGATAAGAAAGTTAGGAGTTGCAGCTGTTCCTCATCCCCAAAATTTTCTTTTTCAAGTTCAAACTTTTTTTTATTGATCCTAAAACTCTTCGCCCTAACGCATTTCATTTTGGGAAAGTAGCGCCCCAAGTTTTTCCCAATTGATAGTTTCCTTATCTCAAGATTTTCCCGTAGACTGTAGCAAACATCTATCGTTGAAATGGCATAACGTACAAAACTGTGAATCGAGTGAAGCGCTTTATATAATACAATAAATTTTATGCATATTTTACATTAGCATTTAACAAGCAATGCTAAATTTAGAGTTGATCTTTAAGATTTCCTTTGGATAAATTTAAGAATTCATATTTTTCTTTTTCAGTATTTATTGATTAAAATATTAATTTATTTCTTAAGAAAGAATGTTTTAAATTTAGTCTAGAAATAAAAGGTAAGATAAAATAAAATCCATTCACTTTATAAAGTTAACTTAATTCACATTTCAAGAAATCTTTGAGCTCTTTTTGGATATGAATTTTGATAAATCATTTTTTCTAAGGAGTATTTTTGTTCCACCACTTGCTTTTTTTTTACCTTTTATGTCTTTTATCACTGAGTTCAATCTTAGGAGGTGAAATTTTGTCTATATAAAATTCAAATTTGTCATAAATTAAAAAATTAATAAAACTATATTTTTCCTCCTCCTTAATATTCCTACTTTTAAGATAAAATACTGATAATTATTTAGTCTCGACTTTGAACAATATTAATATTTTATAGTTTTATTTTGCTTTAAAAGTGCATTTGGTATTATTTACCCTTCTTTTATAATAACATTTGTTGAGCGGCTGTTAATAATTTAAATGGCCCTATCATATTAATGGAAAGGCTTGCAAACCATTAAAAATAAAGTTTACTATACTTATGATCAGAATGAGATAAAATAAAGTTCTCTCTCTCCCATGAAAAGATTAGCTCACTCAAATCTCCATTATAAACAGCTCAAAAGAGTTAATGAGAAATAATATACTTGCTCTTTACTTTGCGATTAGCTCAGCTGCAAATGTCTTTAGAACCAATCAATGTAAACAAAATAATTGATGCCTTATCTGAACTATCTCTCTTGGTTAAAATATCTCTTATCTCTCTTTGAGAAAAACAGAAGTTTAATAGAAAAACTCTAAAA
>JAJKFJ010021521.1:0-13296 GCA_027382625.1 Tetmemena sp. SeJ-2015
AACTATATTTATTAGAATATTAAGTATTAAGGATTTTTCTAAATTAAACGACTTAAAGGAGAATAATACATATTGGAACTTTGAGAAACCATAATTTTTGAAAATATTCATTTCTTAACTTTTAAGATTTTGAGGGAGCCCTCATTACTTACATTTTAAGGACATCAATGGTTAAAAATTTAAGTTGGGCTTTCTTTCCAATTTATCCTCTTTTTCTTTTCATATAATCAAACTTAACTATCTTAAGTATGAATTTGGAGGTAGAAGTCAATGATTATTGCTAACTATCCAGATTGTGAGACTACACTGAGTTTAGAGGTACCTTAAAGTAGAATCATATAGAAATTCGTGATTGGTATCACTTAAACTAAACGATCTCTCAATAAACGCATCTAAGTTTGGATATTCTAGTAATATATCAGATTTCCCCCATTCTTGAATATTTTTACTTTTAGCATTTAAATCCCAGTCCACAATCTGAAGAGATGAGAGAGAGTGTGAATTTTAAAAAAATGAGCTACAAAATTTGAGCATACTACTTTTCTAGCCTTGGATTTAACTCAAGTTGAGAATTATAGAACGAATAAAATTGGATTAGAGAGAGTGTTAAAAACAGATGCATAATTAATCTGATGGTTAAATTAATAAAAGCATCTTTTAAAATATAACTGCCTTGATCTTTAATTGCGTACTTTTGAGTCTTACTTTATCAAGCTTGATTATATGCTTTTGAAATATCTATTATCTATTTTCCAAATTTTCCTCTTTTCAAACTATTCTTCCGTAATTAATTTTCCTCATCTTCCTCTCCTTAATCTTCATCTTAAATATTTCTTTTTTTTTTATTTATTAAATATTAGCCAGAATAAAATTAAAAATGAATTTTACCTGTAGGATTTGAACTTTGGTAAAAAAAATGACTCATCTAGGCGTTAAAAATTCTAACATTAGGTCTTCAATCAACGTCTACTAGATAATTCATCTCAAATATTTCTTACCTCCGATTCTGCATTCGTATTTATCAAATAATAAATAGTGTAATTAAATTAATATTTAATTTAAAAAAATAAAAATCCCCTTGCTCATAAAGTGTGAGATATTGAATTTAAAGAAGGGGGGGGGGAAAGAAGGAACTGAACTGAACTGACCCCACTTTTTATGATCAATTTCTGAAACCATGTCCATCTATGGTAAATACTGAAAAAAGATAAAAATTAAAAAATTTTAGCTTAAAAATTTCGATGAGGGTCAAAATTTATTGACTTAATGAAATGGCCTTGGATTTCTTTCATGAATATTCTTAAGTAAAAGATATTTGAGAATTATTATTTAATATTTAGTATATTATTTAAATATTTTATATTTTTTTTTTTAAAAATAAAAAGGGTTTTAAAATTTAAAATGATAAAAGTAAATTTATATTAAGTAGCCATTTTTAATTTCAATTTATAATTTCAATATTTTAATTTAATTTTTTAAATTAAGGTATACATTTAAATAAACTTTTACTTATAGAAATTTAAAATTTTTTTATAATTAAAAATATAAATTGTATTGACAAGACCATAGTTTGAAAGTAAAAATATCATTTCGCTTTAAAGAATTTTAATAATTCATAATATATTTATTCTTATTAGCAGAATTTAAAATAATTTAAATGAATAATATAAAAAGTTTATATTTTAAATGATGACAGCAAATTTACTCTGATTTACAAAGCATCTGAACATGGATTTGATAAAGGAAAGTTTGATTCTAAAGTAAATGACAAGGGTGCTTTTATTGTATTCATTCAAATATAAAATATATGACAAAGTTTACATAATTCATTCTCTCAAATGCTGGTGAGACATTTGGAGCATTTACATCAAGAGGATACAAATCAACTAATTAAATAAAATATTAGAAATTACATTGAAAAGAAATACAACTCAATATCTACATATCCTACATTAATTTAATCAATTATATATTCTTATTCAGTTAAATGCAGTGTATGATTAATTCCTGTTTAGACTAAGCATAGATGTGATAATTTTTTTAAGAAGAGTTTTTGTTATAAATTTAATTATAATTAATTTGCCTTTAAATCATAAATATGGTTTATTAAAAATATTATTCAGGGGAGGCCTTTACTCGACAGTAAAATTATATAATGATCAAAGGTCTAAAAAATATGTTTATAGGATATTTTCGCTCTTAAATCTGATTCTTCCAGTTATAGTGAGCTATTCGAACATATAAGGCTTCAAATTTTAATCCTAATTATGCCAGTTAGAAGTCAGCTACACAAAAATAAAATCTATATTTTAAACTATTTTTAAGCTATTGTAAAATAAACTTTAAGTTCAATTTTGAAATAGTTCAACATATTTTTAATATATGACATACTTAAGCTATAAGCCCAAAGAAATAAACAGAAAAATTGCATCATTAGCCCCTTTATCATGAAAAATATTTGGTTATAAAAAATATTGGACTATTTCAAATTTGCACTTAAAGTTTATTTTACAATAGCTTAAAAATAGTTTAAAATAGATTTTATTTAGGTGTAGCTGACTTCTAGCTGGCAGAATTAGGATTAAAATTTGAAGCCTTATATGTTAGAACTGCCCTCTATCACTGGAAGAATCATATTTAAGAGCAAAAATATCCTATAAACATAGTTTTTCAGATTTTTGTTCATTATATAATTTTACTGTCGAGAAAAGGCCCCCCTCAACCTTTTCTATAATTGAGATGTCATTTAAGATCTATTTAAAAAATATTTGCCTTTTCATATATTATTATTTGCTTATTCTCAATTAATTTTAAGCTGAAATAAATAAGTGAATTAGTTTTCCTTATTAATTTTCATAACAGCAATTAAGAATGGAAGACTCCAGTGAAAAAACTGAGGGAGATAGCATTAAAGATGAACAAAATCTTAGAATTCACAGCTACCTGGTGAGAAACAATTGACGAAACAGCTTGGAGAAAGTTCTCTGACTTTTCAGTGTAGTGCAGTAATGCTATCTCTGAAATCTAAAATTTTTTAGAGAGAATTGATGCTCAGCTTTGAGAGATCACTCCATCAGTGCCTCATGAATTTCAATAAAGCATAGTCTAGGGTCAATGAACTTAATAACTGAGCATTTAAGTACTTTATTTGTCATGTATTTCTTGCACATTTGCCTATCCTAAATCCAATCATTCATCTTTATTCTGACTGCATTACAATTCCGTATTCTCTATTGAAAACTAAGCCTCTCTGAGAGAGAATGCGACAATAGACTCAGAGTTAGGCTAAGGAACAAATATTAAATTGATGAAAGATGCTATGATCCTATATTTAATAACTAATTAATTTTTAATTATTTTTGTTATAAAATAAAAAAATTTATAGTCTTAGAATATAGTGGAAAATTAAATTTAAATCTGTGATTTATTTAAATAATAAATGGAGAGTTGCAACTTCACGTCATTTTAATTCACTGATTCACCCCTCGATCTGTAGCTTGTTCGCTTGCTTATCAAAAATTAATATGAATTACTTCTTTAGTCATCGCCTCAGGGCCTCTCAGCAGCAAGATATGATACGTGCAATGTTCGCAAACTCAAATATCTTCTTCAGTAGAACTTGTGTTGCTTATAACTCTTGATTGAACACTCCAACACAAAAACTGTAAGGATAAAAATTCTTAAATTTGATGTTGAATCTAATGGTGTAATAATTATTAAATTTTGACACACTTCAACTGCCACTCTTCAATTCCATTTTAATTTAATATATAAATTTAGTTTTTTTACTATTTAATTCTCATTAATACTGTAGGAATGATAGTTTAGATTAGAATTAAGATAAATATAAAATAATTTATGCTTATTTTATGCTGAATTATTTTATTTCATTATTTTAAACTGATAAGAATGGTGATCATTTTGCAGATGAGAAAGCATTTTTGTTTTAGCTCAGTAAAGGAACTATTCATAGACAAGTCGATCACTAAACAGATTAAGCAATTTTCTATTTTGATAGTGATTTACTTATAGATAATATTTGAGTAATAAAATAGTATAATATGAAGGGAAAATTGTAGAATTTAAAGCTGATATACAAATGTGCATAAAATTTAAGTTCAATAAGGTTTTCCTTGAGCTCAAGTTTAAATGAATTTTGTCTCTCGTCGTCAGGATGAAAGTTTTCCAGTAACTCATAGGTTTGTTCCAAAAAGCATATTAAGTAAATGCATTTTCAATGATACTTGAGAAAACACTTTTTTTCGGACTGCTTATCCAAAAATTTTCAGCAAGCTCTTATTCTGTTTTCTCTCATTGATGCTGCTTTCTAGCTGTAAATTCTATATTTTCCCTCTCTGATATTTACTCATTTTTCAGTCTTTATCACTAGTGCCTTTCATTTTATTGGCAATACAGTTTAGTATAAAATTTAAATCGATAATTGATTAAAATAATAAATGGAGAGTTAAAACTTCGAGGCAGTTGAAATTGCTCAAATCCCCCTTGATCTGCGGCTTGATTGATAGCTTATAAAAATTAATATGAATTTCTTTTTTAATTATCTTCACAGAAAATTTAGTAGCGAGATTTGATGCGCGCGCTCTTATTCTTCTTCATTTTCATTTTTATCTGAAATTTTTGCCACTTATAGCAATATATTGAGAGCTCCCACACAAAATATATAGAAGTTCTTAAAACTCTATGCTTAATCGAATGGTCTAATAATTATTCAGAACACTTCAATAGTATCGACTTTAGCTCATTTAATATAAAATTAACTCTCATTTTATTAAATTCTTAGCTATATCATATTTTGACTTTAAAGCTATTAAAGAATTCTGAAACTTTATTTGTTTTAACGAATGCATCCTTAATTAAATTCTTAATTTATTTCTATATAAGAAAATATATTGTACGTTAAGCCCTGATTTAGAAAAAAAATTTGAGTTTTCTTCTTTAAAGCCTGGACGAATGAGGACGAGGCTCTTTTAATCTGTGTTAAAATTAGGTACTGAAAGTACGCCTTGTCAGACGAGTATTGCTAGAAAAATTTCAAAAAAGGCAATTTTTGCTGATTTATTAAATCCCACGATTAGAAGGAACATTTTTATCAACATGCCAATTATAAATGGCTTTGAAGATACTTCTCTATAGTTCAGTAAAAATACTAAAAACTATGGCTTCTTTCTGTAAAACTTGGCTTCCTAGCGAGTAGTTAAAAACGGGGCTGACCTTATAATATACCATTTTTATAATTCGTAATATTTATTCTTTATGTTTGGTTAAGACTTGGCTATTATAATTGGTATTAAATTAGAGGTTGCTTTTAAATAAATATTATACACAATTTATAACTAAACAGTAAGTAATTATATAATATAATTTCAAATCTCTAAATATTTAATTCCAAATTAAGCATTTGATTCATAGACAAACCCTTGTTGCTGAAACTTGCGAATTTTATAATATTCTATAATTTATTAAAATAATAATCGGGGATTCGTAACGACGGGACAATTGAAAAGGCTGATTTACCGTGATATGTAACCGTTTCGATAGCCAAAATATAATAAAATAAAATAAATTATTACGCTTTAAATTAAGATTTAAATTATCTTAAATGTCTACTGCAACTACTTCTTCAATATCAATAGCATCTACACCTAATTACTCAATTTCTAAGACTAAAAATTGACCTTGGAGAAGTCAAGAGTCTAGGAAACTAATGTGTCCCTCCCGATCAACAGAGACTTATCTTCGTAGACAACGGAATATATGAGTACTTTGAAACAACATCCAGAGCAAGATCTTCAAGATGAGCAAGTAAAACCCTCACTGACTATAGCATTCAGAAGGAGTCTACCCACCTCTTCAATTGTAAACAGCCGTGAGTGTGGATAAATAAACTAAAAGTTAATCGAAGGCTATATTCTATGGCTTGCTTGCACTAAACTGGTCGGAAAGTTCACTTCCTCTTTCATTTAAAATAGATAATCAATTTAAATTTCATACATTTAATATATATCATTTTAAAAAGCACTATCTTTATTAGGATATTCTTACCCTCGATTATGTATTCAAATTCACTCTATAAAAAGCTAATTAATTTATGCACAGCACTTTCTAACTTTCTTATCATATTTTGGAATTTTGGGAAGTTATTGAGAATTATCTCAGCTATGGTCCAGCGTGATTGAGCTTATGAGCATAATAATATTAAAATGGGATTAATTGAGAAGACAATTTAACTCAAAGAAACCATAATCTAAGAAGGAGATAGAATGAGCATAAAAATGATGATAACGAAGGCCTTGAGTGAGCTGTTGATCTAATGATTAAGTTTTAAAAAAATATAACAACTACTAACAATAAACACGGGAGTGGTTATAGAGGATTCCTATATTTAACATAGAATCGTAAGATGCGAGTTTGTCTCCAATGAGAAGTTAATAATATTAGAATTTAATGAAAAATCGGAATTAAGTTAAATTAATAAATGAAGAGTTGTAATATTTTTTGTGTTAAATTAAGGGCAAAGTAGCTCAAAATAGGGCTTGTTCGAAATCTTATTTAATTTTAATATGAGTCTGTTCTACTTCGATAGAAAATGCCTATGAAGATATTTTGATGTCATAAACTCCAACTAAAAAATTTGCCAAGCTCAAAACTTTTGGCCGAGGTAACTCTTACAAAGGCATCCTACGAAGAAGTTGCAAGGATCAAAGTATTATAGAATCAAATGGTTAATCAAATGATAATAATTTAAGGACAACATCTCGAACTTCAACTACCTCAGATTTATAATTTATTAATCGATTTATTAGTTTAATTATCTTTTTTTTATTAAATAACTATATAAGGATGATTCTTTTTTTAATCAATAAAAGATTCAGATGAGGTAATAATTAAAATAAACTAAAATATTTAATTTTGATGATTTTGCTATGATTATAATTTAAAATTAATGAGAATAGATGCAGTTTGAGTAAACTCAAATCCCTGTACAGTTGAAAGATATAAAAGATTGATAAACTGCTTTAAATTATATTATACAGATGAGGGTGAGAGTGAATTTATGTCATATTTAGGAAGAATTTATGAACTCCCTAAATAGATTGATCACTTTAGTCAAGAAGCATAGTGTTATTTAGCTGGGTAAAAAGATTTTGAGGTAGTTGAAATGGAAATATATTAATATCATCAATGACTGTCACAAGCTATTTAATTAACTCAAATTACTATTTAATTAATTTTATATAATTCAATTTACGCTTCAGAGATAAAAAAAAACAAATAATTAAAATAATTTTTTGCTTATATTATAAATAGAAATTAAATTCGAGATATTCAAAATATTTGTAAAGAGGATTGCTCATTTTAATTCATCATATGTAGGATTTAATAACCAGAAGAATAGAGCTAAAATTGATATCAAGAAACTATAATTCGAAGCAAACGTTATTATAGGCAATCAGTTTAAATTCATCTAAACTAATCCTTTATCTCTAAATCAATGCTATTGCTGTCACAAAATTGCTAAAGAAAACTGCCACTATTATGGTCAGTGGAGACATTGCAGTTTAAGCGAGGAATTTAAAGTTTATAATATTAAGCTAGGAACTTTAGAGATTGATGAGACCATTATATATTTAACATCTTTGATCTTTAGTTTACTCATCTCTAAAAATTAAAATATTTTTAAAATTTATCTAAGCAAGCTTAGTTATAATAATACCTTATTCAATTGCCCTTACATTAACGTTCGAAGATTAAAGATGGCAGAAATTTAGATAGGATATTAATTTTTTAATTAAAATATATCATAATTTGGATAAGCCAAGGCTCTAATTTATGAATTTTGAGTTTATATGTTTAAAATTGTAAGCATTAATTATACAGAATTTCTTTATTTGAGTTGATAATATTTGTACAATTAAATTTATATAGCATTTAAATGCTAAAGAAGTTAATAAATTGAGAGTTAAAACTTAAAAATTTCCTTATCTTAATTAAATGAAAGGGATTGTAATTCAAGTTAGTTTTATCTTAATGAGGGTTAGAATTGTTCCACAACAAGTGTGTTTATTGGAATTATTAAAATTATTTTAATGAACCTTGATGGAAAACCACGAGGGATAAGCAAATCCTACTCTTAATCTAATTAATTTATTTTATTTGATTATAATTACTTATTTGATCAAATCATAAATCAATGAATTAAAATTTTTCAATGGAATCTCTTAATAGTATTAAATATAGTCAGTATTTTTGCTTTAAAAAAATGGCAGAAAGTAGAACTTAACAAGAATGGGGTTTAAAAGAAAGTAAGTTTGACCTTTACCTAATATTCTAAAAATCAGGTGGTAGTCAAAAGTCTAATGAACGTTGTAAAGTAATTGTGTGCAAGCTGATGTCGTGGTTATAGTTTTATTAAGCTGAAAAGAAGTTTTTATTCTAGTGGAGATTATATAAAATAAGAATCAATATAAATCCCACCTTATTAAAGTTAAAAAAAAAGTTTAATTAATTTGTCATATTTAATTGTTTGAAACATTATAAATATTTGGAATATTAGGCATGCATTTGATAATTTAAACCTGATCAGTCTATCACCGAGAGAGCTCATTTATGAAAACGTGGAAAATATTAATCTTAAGTCTTATAATGAGTTTAATTTATTGTAGGTTGTAAAGACAATTTTTATATTAAATATTAATTTTGGCTCTAAATGAGGAGCTCACCTTAATTTCAATAAATATACTTGAATTGAATGCTCATCACCAGCAAAGATTCTTCGTCCTTCCATAAACATTTACTTTTTCTTGTATCTTAACAGAATTTTCTCAAGACAGTTAATTAAACTGACAGAGTCAGTCCAATTCGACTAATTCAGAGATATTTCATAAAACGTACTCTTTGAGACCTCAAAGGAAAAATAGAGAGCTCTATTTTGTAATTCTGCTTCAAAATACTTTTCCAGGCTTCAGGGAAGTAGACTTCAACTCATAAAATTACTAAGGAAATCAATTCTGGGAGAATTAAAATCTCTAGTATGCAATCCGGCGAATGAGTTTACAGAAATCAATGCTTACTGAGTGATATCTTTTTCAAGAATATGGCAAATCTTAAACTCAATGAAGCTTTTAAAGCTACTATCTAAAATTGAGGGTCACTTTAAATTAAGCAGAAAAAGCAGGTTCTATACCTAAGTTTGACCTTTCTCAACAAGACTTGCTGTTCTCATACTTTGAGAGCATGAGAAATCGTCCAAACAGTCTGGCAAAAATACTAAGAAATATGCTCAAATTCTCAAGAATTGTAATAAGCAGATGGCATCGAAGCCGCTTAAATCAGAAGATAAAAAGGGTCTGGCTACATTGAGTTGTTTGTACTGGGAATTGGTCTATAGCTGGTTTGTTTTTTCTCGAACAGATCTAGGACCCGTAACTGACAACTTTGTTCTAAATTAGTAGTAATATGGATAGACTGTAACCTCGTAATTCTAGATGAGGAAAATAGCTCAATATTTTTTCAGAAAAAGTTGGGAATAGTAGAGATGGTGCTATTTAGAAGATTAAAGCTTATTGCTTTATGTGAATCAAGGGTAAGCAGAGAAGAGTTATTGAAGGCACTCAGATTTCATAACTTCTAAAGACACTCCATTATTGCGCTACCTTGACAGAGAAGAGAGTAAAATTTGTTGATATACGGATAGGTAAAAATTATGTAAAGAAAGCTTTACCTAAAGAAGAATATCAGATTGAGGTATAATTGAAAGAAAGGATGATCAAAGCGTATTCATCATTTTGATGGAAAAATAGAGGTGATATTTCCGGAACCAACATTAAGAATCTTACAGAAATAGGAACAGATCTTTTTAAATTCACACTCCAATAAATTTAAATCCCAATCTGACTAAGCTTTTGATCAATGGAAATTTTCTGAATTTTTTATAATATGCTCTCTCTCTCTCTCTCTGTGTTAGACTGATAAGGATCAAATTATCCAATGCATTCCCTTATATTCCAAATTATTATAATATTCGAAACTTCTAATTTGTCAAATTAATTAAACATTTTAACTTTAATTATGTGCTATTAAAATTAATTCCTTTATTCAAAAATCTCCACTAGAATAAAACTTCATTTCAACTATATCAGACGACAAGCACACCATCAGCTCGCACATAACCACTTTTACAACGTTAATTTAACTTTTGACTCCCCCATGATTTTTAGAATATTATATAGTTGTTTTGAAAGAGGGAAGTTTCTAATAGAATTACAAAATTATAAAATTGATCGGCTCAGGAGCTTAAGGAAATGTTTATCATGTTTAGGATGTAAACAAAGTTGACAAAGCTATCAAACTTATGAAAGTGGGTGTGAAGTTTGAACTATAAGAAGTGCTAATAGCAAGCTAAATATCTCATCACAAGCACGTTATCTCATTTCTTGATCATTAAAAATTTATAACTTAAAAGTCAAATAATATCATGATTAAATTATAATTTAGAATTTTCTTATTGCTGTAATAATTACTCAATCAAGTCAATATAGGATATATACAAATAGTTTATCGACAATTGCTGATTTATCTTATTCAAGAGCATAAGGTTTGTAGTGTAGGGTTTTCTCCTTTAAAGTGATTAATTATAGCCCTTTTTAAATTTATGAATTATTCAAACGTAATTGATGACTTACGATTAGATGGCTTAATTTTCTCTACTGCTCTCACTCTACTTTGCTTTACCTCCCTCTCACCTCAGCACCTACCTCCAGCTCTGCCTCTCTCTCCCACTCCTCCTTCTCCTTAGCTGAGAGCCAGAAGCTCAAACTTCCTCGATTTTTTATTGCTCTCAACTTGGTAAAGTAAAGAAGACCTCCTCTGAGGTGAGTGAGAGAGTTGAGCAGCTAAGGAGGAGGGAGGAGTGGGAGGAGTGGGAGAGAGATTCACAGCTGGAGGTAGGTGCGGAGGTGAGAGGGAGGTAGAGTAAAGTAGAGTGAGAGCAGTAGAGTAAAAATGAAGCCATCTAATCCAAAGCCAGCAATTACATTTGAATAATTCATAAATATAAAAAAAGCCTGTAATTCATCACTTTAATGGAGAAGACCCTACACTACAGAGCTAATGCTCTTGAATTATATAAATCAGCAACTGACAATAACCTATTTGTATCTATCCTGCCATATGTTGACACGTGGCATCAGGGACAGGCCGCACCAGTTATGATCGTGTTTTAGTAGGTGATACAAAAGCCTATTGAATATATACCCAAGCGGTGTGTTTAATTCTGCTAATAATCTAATCTGTATCTGTATCTATCCTATAAATTAATTTTGTTTCTTCTTAAATTTAATTTTTCGCCACCAAATTCATTTTCTCTTATACCTTTCAGGTAAGTATCATTAGAAAAATTATTCGATATTTACAAGTTTATAATATTAATTCAGACTGTATATGGTTTTAATTCTTTAATTTTTAATGAATTAAGTTAAAATCAATCTATTCATTTAGTTTAAAAATAAATTGAATTACCCAATAAATTCTGATATATAATTTTTATTGAAGCTTACAAGGATGATGTGGAAATTGCTCTAGTAATGGATTATGCGTTTCGAGGTACCTTAGAAAATCGACTATAAAATTGCAAGAAAGACAATAATTTTACAGAGGAGAACATCATCAAATGGACCTAGGAGATTTGCTTCGGAATCCAGCACCTTCACAAAAATAATATCATTCACAGAGATAGTAAATTATTTATTAACTTTAAGATATTAAACCTCAAAATATTCTCATTGACTCTGTTGGCAATATATAATAAAATAATAAATTTAATTTAGCTTTATAAAATCAATTAAAAAATTAACTGTGTCGAGTATAAATAAGCTAAATAATGAAAAAGACAAAACAAAGTATTTTTTTAATATTTTTTTTCTCAATAATTTGGTAGTGGATCATGACCAAGATTATAAGGGAGATTATCCTCGTTATCTGTTTAAAAAAACTAATGCATTGTTTTACACTCTCTGAGCTATAAAAAATTGAGATAAGAAATTTATTCCAAAAATATCAGTTTTCGTTGGGTAGATTACTGAGGAAATAGAAATAAGCAAAAATTTTTCTCAAAGACAAAATGTGAGGCCCCTGCAAATAAAAATCGAGGGCCATTTTCAAAAATTTTAAGATTAATTGTTAAAGGTAGTTGGTTAAATTGAAATAGAATATTATATCTAAAAGGATATTTTTGAATATCAGATTAGCCGATTTCGGATGTGCAAAGCTTTTCGATGAAGGTGAAACAAAAGCAAATATAAATATGTTTATAAATTCAGTAGTAGGAACACGAAACTATATGGCTCCAGAATTGTTTGCAGAGAATCCAAGATACGATTTTTCTGTTGATATGTGGTCATTAGGTGTGCTAATATTCTATATGTGTACAGGAATGACATACTATAATGAATTGCAACTTATTGTGGCTGTGATATCAGGAGACTATCCTCAATTGCCACATCAATTTTAAAAACTTTAAGGTTTACTAAATAGTCTACTAGTTAAAGATCCAAAGTAGAGGCTGTCAATAGAGCAAGCTCTTGATCATGAGGTTTTTAAAAATCTTTAAGCAAAAAGCTAAAATACTTCTGGCGGATTTATAGAAGAACTTCTTCTCAAAATTTCTTAATAGGAAGAATAAATTAATTAATTAGAGAGATAGGCCAAAACTACCTAAAGCTAAAGAGAAGAAATCATTGATGATAGATCATTAAGTATAGAAGCTAGTTTAAATAAATCTGAGTTTTGATAAAAAATAAAGTCTTCTGATAATTGCGTGAGATTTCTAATTCTCGCAACAACAATAAAAAATATTTTTATTTGTTGGGCAAGATTCAAAAATTAAAAAAATTTTTTTATTTTTTTTCAAAGCTTTTTTTTATAAAAAAATTTTAGCTTTTTCGTTTAACCCTTTTTCAGCGGCGGCCTAAAGTGCAAGTGTAACAATCAACCATTTAAAACCTACTGTTATATCAGGCGTACAGTCTCTTCGTGTAATATCTCTCACTTATTTTATAAGTCTTGGAAGTGAGGATAAAACATGGCTACTCCCTCAACTGATGTAGTATGTGTGCTCCTTGAAAAGAGCGGTATAGTAATCAGGGGCACGGGCTCGAACCCCACTGGTGACAACCCCACACAGTTTTTCACTCTTGCTTTTGCTAAACTTATCCTTCCCAATCCTTCTGTAAAAACTTAACCACACTGCTCCCGTCCCATGGGTTCGAATCCCGGTTC